>JAGDYQ010000033.1:2844746-2896907 GCA_021962125.1 Bulinus truncatus
GGACAGATTGATACTAACATAAAACATAAAGACGTTGGCTATTCTCCTGGCTATTCTCCTCTAGTGCAGAACTAAGGGGGACGAATACTCCAAGTAAAAATAAATAAATAAATAAATCCCTGTATCCTACACATCAAACTGTAGACGTGTAAAAGTAAGATACAGGTCTTAAATAGAGATAGATAATAAAATGGTTATCCTTCTCTCTTTAATCAAAGTATTAGTATAGTATATAGTATAGTTCCCTCAGCCCTAACGGGCCATCGGGGCAGATGAAGTGTAGAATTCATCTGTTTCTATAGCCTCGGCATATGAAGGGATTGTGTGGTTAGCACAACGCCCAGCCGCCTTTACTTCCCCAACTTAAAGTCAGGTACCCATTTAAAGCTGGGTGGACTTGTGGTACGTCTTTGAAACACATTTACCTGGAAAAATGCCATAATTCTCACCGAGGATCGATCCCAAGACTCTAGGGTCAAGAGTCGAGTCTCTACACCGCTCGGCCACCCGTCCCATGCTTTGTTTCAAAGGAAAGAATAATTAACCCCAGTCTGGACGGCTTTGAACTTTTATCAGACGGTAGTCAAATTAATCATCTTGCGTAGAAATTGTGCAAGTTAGAGTTATTGTTAAAAAGGCTAAATTATTTTATTAGAAAATTAAATTTCTTTAAAATGGTATTCTTGATCTTCATATTAGTACATGACATGAATTTTAAAAGAAATTAGCTCATAAATAATAATGTAAGAAAATAAAGATCTATGACCCAAAAAAATGGAGAGTATTAATTCATCAATAAAAATTATTCGACTATGCTTAAATCAGAACTTCTTTTTAACTATATGGCCTTGGACAAACATTCAGACTTAAAAATAATGAAAAGAATCATACCATAAATTGTAGGAAGTTGTATTTCTTCACTGCAAACATTCTGATCAAAAAATGTTAATTTTCCCCTCAAGAAAGCCCCACTGTATTGAGCTTTAGCAGTTATGTTAATTATAACATCAAATATATTCTTGTATGTTGTATTCATACAATAACAATACGATAAACTGTACCCCGTGCATTGAAGTAAATCAAAGAAGCAAATCTGAAAAAAAAAGATTTACAGAATGAAATCATTTTGTTGCAGATTATGTACAGTTTGTAAATCACATCTATGTTGGGATTTTATTTTATTTCATTTCCTATGAATGTGTTTATTTTTTGGGAGGTGTCCTCAAATCTTGAAACGCACTTTTCGACATGTTTCAACTTAATCATCAAATTGGAAATAAAAATGAGTAAGGATTAAATAGGAAAACGTATAAATTTTGTCATACTTTTGCACAGTTTACCACAAATAGGCAAGTCTATAAAAAATTTAACAAACAATAGCAGTTACAAAGCTTTGAAAACTTAAAATTATAGTTTAAACTTTTATTTAAATACGCTAAACAAACATTCCTGATATCGTTAGAAATATTTTTGAAATGAAAATGGCTAAAAAGAAAAGATTGGACATCGGTTGTTATCTATTGTAATTTATGCAAAGACAAAAAATTATAACGTCAAAATATTTTAGAAAATCTTCCAAGTCTGTTTATTTTAAAATTAAGTTTACTGGAAAAATTGACGAATAACAACAAAACATAAATGAAACTAAGATTAGAGATTGACGCTGACGTTTTATAGGCCTCTATTGCTTTTAAAAACATATGTATGACCTAGTTACATTTTTTTTTCTATAGTAATGTTTAAAAAAAACCGGTACATTCTATATCTGAAATACTTAATATATATTTTTATTGTCGATTGATAAGTGGTATTTTTTTCTATATTATTTATAAAAAAAAAATTCATATTCATAATAGAAAGGAAAAGTTACCGGGCTGTATATTGAATTTTGTAATCTTAGCTCGTATTTTGAGTAGTCCAATTTATTCAGATTTTCATAATTTTGTATTGTTACATTTATAATAATATCATCTCCTTCCACATAACATTTGTTTCCTGGAGTGTGAAGAAATGTTATGTCTTTTTGATCAGTGAATTCTGAGATATATAATGTATATATATATATATATATATATATATATAATTAAATAAATAAATATACACATATACAGAAAGAGAAAGAGAGAGACAGAGAGAGAGAGAGAGAGAACTAGAGAATGAGTGATAGAGAGAGAAATAGATAAATACTGAAAGGACATCTACACAAAATGTCATAATAAATAATTGAATAATATATTATTGCTTTTAAGCTTAAAAATTTAAACATAAGATATTATTCGTTATTAATTAGTTTTGATGTACCTATTAAAAGCAATACTGACAAAATGATGTACTGATGGTTCATGATGTGTTTTACTAATTTCTTTAGTCTTTTGTAGCCTCTCCGATTCATGAAAAAAATCTAAATTTGAGAAATAATCAATATAATATAACATCTAAAAATATGATTTACATATTTTAACTAAGATACAAGTGTCACAATTAAGCAGCAGGACTGAAAAAACGATCATACAAAATACACCAGTTTTGAATAACGTCTATCTTTCAATGCATCCATATATAATTATTAATCAATCTATTCTTATATCTATCAATCCGTTCAAACATCCGTCCGCTTATCCATCTGTCAGTCTGTCTGTCTTTCTGTCTTTTTCTCTGTCTGTATCTGGCTTTCTCCCCTCCCCCCCTATCTCTATCTATATCTCTCTCTATATATATTAAAAAAATATATGTCACTGTGTGCACTGTCCGACTAATTTTCTCACTAGCGGGCCATAGCATACATGGCCAACTATATAGTAAAAAAAAAATAAAGTTCCCTCAGCCTACTGTGCCTTTGGGGCTGATGTGTAGAATTCATCTGTTTCTGTAACCATGACATTTATAGGGATTGTGTGGTTAGCATAACTCTCAGCCGCCTTTACTTCCCAAACTAAAGTTAGGTACCAATTTAAACTTGATCCTGTGAAAACTTTTACCTATTTAGATTGTGGCAAAATTTTGATAAAATTAAGCTCTTTAAAAAGTACATTATTATTTTTTTTCTTAATTTTCTTTCCCAGCGCACTGGTTTTCAAAATATTTTTTTTTTACATTTTTTTTTTAATCCTTATTTGTTTAAAAATAGTATAGGTTAGCTAGAGTTTTACGCTCGCAGTTTACACACGTTTTAGCTAATATATCACTTTATGTATACAATTGATTTGACGGGTCAATTGGGCCTTTTTTGACATTATACAGGATCGCAGAGCTATTTATATGTATGTCACTGATGCTCCGCGGAATAAAGTGTGTCATGTATACATAGGGTTGCCATATTTTTTCACGGACCAACCGGGACAGTTCTGTCTTTTTTACTTTAGGTTTAGGGATGTCGGTTCTGGGGGGGGGGGGGGTATGAAAACAGTAATGTAAAAAACACTTAAAATATAGGATAGATAATCTTTGTTATTTTATTCATAATGGTACACAAACATGATATTTTTACAAAACAAAACAGTCTTCTTCTTGTTGTACCACTCGTATTTTTCACTTCTGTAAATTTGTATCACTGTGTTACTTACCAAAATGTTACTTATCACACAAGAGCAGATTAATCATTCTCTGATCAAATAATTTTGCTCAATTATTTCCAAGAAACTGTGCCCTGAATCTAAACCGGGACAATTTCAACAACCGGGCGGGACACCGGGACAACCCAGTAAATCCGGGGTTGTCCCGGCCAAACCGGGACGTATGGCAAGCCTATGTATACATAGGATTTAGTATGTGTTGTGCGTGAATCATGTCACAACTCAAACATCTTGACAACATGATAGCTTTCTATTGTCTTCACTTGAAGAACATATAGGCCTTTTTAAGAAAGTTCGAGTTCTCATCATTTGTCATACGAAGGGGGAAATCGATCATTAAACCTGTTTTTTCCAAATAATTGTTCCTGTTAAAATTTAATGGGAAGCAAAGATAACTCCCACATGTTTTTTTGTTTAAATTATGAATATTATTTTCTACATAAGGTAAAGAATTATTTCATTTTGATTACTACTTTTTAAAAAAAAACAGTGCTAAATTTAGCCAAACAATAATTACCGTCCTGTCTTTAATCTAGATTTTTCCTCGACGATAAGATTCGAAGAACATTGGACTAAAAGTATAACATTTTGAAACATGTTATTGTTTTGGATTTTATACAATTTGACTCTACTAGATTTATTATGCAAGTACTTTTTTTTTTAAGTTTACTTTTAAATAAGAAACTTAAAATTGATATTTTCGTATTAAAATTCAGAGCTGTAACTAATACTTAGATCTAAATATGCTGTAATCCTTTCCTGTGTATATGTTTTCAGTAATATCTTTCATATTTCATGAAGATATTTCATATCTTATATTCAAAGATAAAAGTAAAGTTCCCTTTAGCCCCAATGGGGCTTATTGGGGCAGATGAAGTGTAGAGTTCATCTGTTTCTATTAGGGTTGCCATAATTTTTCACGGACCAACCGGGACAGTTCTGTCTTTTTTACTTTAGGTTTAGGGATGTCGGTTCCGGGGGGGGGTATGAAAACAGAAATGTAAAAAACACTTAAAATATAGAATAGATAATCTTTGTTATATTATTCATAATGGTACATAAACATGATATTTTTACAAAACAAAACAGTTTTCTACTTGTACCACTCGTATTTTTCACTTCTGTAAATTTGTATTACTGTGTTACTTACCAAAATGTTACTGATCACACAAGAGCAGATTAATAATTCTCTGATCTAATAATTTTGCTCAATTATTTCCAAGAAACTGTGCCTTGAATCTAAACCGGGACAATCTCAACAACCGGGCGGGACACCGGGACAACCCAGTATATCCGGGGCAAGCCTATTTCTATAACCTCGGCATATGAAGGGATTGTGTGGTTAGCACAACGCCCAGCAGCCTTTACTTTCCCCAACTTAAAGTCAGGTACCCATTTAAAGCTGGGTGGACTTGGGGAACTAAAAAAGTAGCTATATTCTCACTGAGATTCAAACCCGGGACCGTCCGTAAGACAGTCAAGCACTCTACACTAGTCGACCACCCGTCTCCTTATTTAAATATAGGAATGTCCTTAAGACCATTTTCAAGGTTAAAAAAAAATAACCATAATTATTAATTTTCATAAAGAAATACGCTAATTATTATCCCTAAAAGCCAGTTGATACAGGGCATAGTTATAGATAATAAAAATTAAAGTGATTTGGATACTGCGTTAAATCGAAAGCAAAGAATTAATTTAACAGTATTCAAGTTTAAAATAACATCATGAAAAAATCGGATCTGCCCGAAACCGAAAATAACCTAGCCCACCGATCAAGCCTAAGGGGATATAACTCTATGCAAAGGTTTTGCAGGGTACAGCTAGCATTAATTAAAAATAAAAACTTGTGATAACAATTGTGAACCCTAAGTACGCCGCTGAATATTTTATCTTCTTTATTCAAAAGCTTCGTTAAAAATTGAATGTGATAATGGCGAGGAAGGTGGAGAAGCAACAATTCGGTCAAGCTGGGACATGAAACCCAAGTCAAAGGATAAAATTTACATTCGGAAAATTTATCCTGACGTTAGAAAAAACAAAGAAATTTTACAATGTGAATATTCGGGAAATTGTATTCAAAGGAGCAGAGTTTATGGACCTGTGTATATTACCGAATATACTGAGAATGCATTAAAATACGTTAATATGACTTTTAAAAATATTTCAAGAATATTTGAAGGAAACTGGGCTATAAGTGAAACTAGTCGAACGTCATTACTAAATACAAGTAGTTGCTTTTTTCAAGTATTTGGTAAGTAATTATAGGTCTGTGAAGTTTTATTATAAATAATCGCGTAAGTGGCCAATGATTGATTTTTGAAATGAATCTTATTACAGTTAACTAATTGATATTTATTTATGGATTGAATATCTACATTAGATATATAAATATATTTGTAAATGAACATTAACTAAAATTTTTATAAATTTAAATTTTTATATTATATTTTAGTTGATAAATCAACAACCGTAGGTATCGATAGACATATTAGCGCTACAGACTCAAAAATAACAGAAAAAGGTATAAATATATAGTATACATATGTATATATATATATATATATATATATATATATATATATATATATATATATAAACAATAACAATTTACAATTAATATTTTTTACTATTTCAGTCTTAAATAACTTTTTTTTTCACTTATATATATATATATATATATATATATATATATATATATATATATATACACATAATTTATAAATGTGAAAACGCATGTACGAATGTATGCATTTTTAACAAACCGTAGAACCGAAAAGAAATAATTTAATTCACACCATTTATTTAACTAAAAGAGGAAACGTAATTTTTAATAACGTTGCTATTTTAGAGCAATATTTATGTATTAAACTAATATAATTTAAAATCAGATAAAGCTAAAAAAAAAAAATCTATAAAAAAAAAGGTACATGATTAGTGGACTAGTGAATTGTAAAACATATTTGAACTGATAGACAGTAGCGTAGCGAGCTTTTAACTGTAGCCCGGGGAACAATACCTTTTTTAGCACCCTCCCCCCGCCCCCCCCCGGCGCCCATTTGACAACCATATAATATTATATGTTAAATGTACAATTTGGATCCCCCTTTGTGAGTTGCGCCCAGGGAATGATTCCTAGCTTGCCCACTCCTCGATACGGCACTGTTGATAGAACCTTTTGAAAACAAAATAATATTTTTTCGCTCAATATCTAGAAGTGTTAGGCCTACTTGTCACGGCAAAAGGTCTCTAGCTACAACAAATCATATAACATAAAAACAAAATATGTCGACATCCTTAATTTCCCAATTATTTCTAAATGTGGTATTTTGCGCTGTGGGTTGAGGTAATAATTCTATCCACATATTGCATTCTGAGCCACATTGTTAAAAAAAAAAAGACACAATGACAGAATGTTAAGATTTTAACAATGACGAAAACAATTTTAGTGAAAACCATTTATACAGGATAAGTCAAAAGTATGATGGTTTAGACGAAGTTTTGTGATGGATGAAAAGTTATAATTTTTTTTTTCTGCACATTAGGCATGTGGCATGAATAAGCACTAATATCTTTACATAATGATTTATTAGAATGCTTCAATAGTTAAGTAGAACTCTGACATCGCGATCAACTATAATATATATATTAGACTAGTAAACAATAATAATTGATACATGATTTTTTTCCCGATTTGATATGGGCCGTTTCGGGAAATTCCTAACAAGTTTTGTCATTATTATTTTTATCTATCTATCTCTCACTTATATATATATATATATATATATATATATATATATATATTCTTTTTTACAAGAGTATTATTTTTTATTATTATTATGAAATTTTCAATAAAATGACTAAATTTCTTCAACTGAAAACAAACAAACACATATTCTAGTGTCTAGCACGTCATCCATTAATACATATATGTTTTTGTGTATGTTTGAGGGAAAAAAAACAATAAAATATATTTTAGAAGATATTATTGCATAAATCTAATAAGTGTTTTTTTTTTTTAACAATCGAATTTTTTACTGCAAATTGTAAAATCTAAACCTTGATTAACTTGAGCAAGAAATACCTGCATTATTTGTAACACAGATTAATTCTATTAGTGCAGAAAAAAAAAATATGCAGTGGTTTTGTTCTTAATTAGAACACATTTGACCTCGAATAAGTTATAACACATAAAAAAAAATTTTCAAGAAATTATGTAAAGTTGTTCGTTCATAATCCTGCAAAGTTTTACAAAGGACATGATCAGAAGGTAATTGTCAATTTTCTTACGTTATTTTTTTAATTCTTTCACATACACAATGACAAAGAGAAAGCGTAGAATGACTGATGAACTAAATCATAAGAAAATAAATAATAGTGACTTAATATTAAAATAGTATAAATTTGATAGATTTGGTGCCTGTTAACTATTTGTTTTTATTTCATTTGCAGTGCACTACCTACAAAAAGAATTTAGATATAAACAATCACTTTCCTGACCAACGAAAATTGTGTGTTAATATTTTTAAAGTATTACTTTTTATTACAAATAAATACATATGTATAGACTTTCCATTTTTGTTCGATAGTTTATTTGTATTTTTTTAAACTTATTTTCTTTATTCATTATTTATGGACGATTTTCTTCTGTTATAGCAGCAATTGTATACTTAAAAGTAGTTGTCAAAAAGTACTTGAGTCAAGTGGCCACTCAAGAAACTCTGCTTGACATCCATCTTTGCCTAAGGGTTGATTTGACCTAGATATTTTGTACTTGAAGCCTTATTTATATATTTCTTTCCGATACGTGTAAAATAACTATAATGAAGAATAGTACATTGTTAAACAACAATTTTATTACGTATAAACCTATGTTTTTTCCTTCTCTGTGTCAATGAATCTAACTCTGTATATCAAAATCTCGTCTATTTTCTCTATCTTCTAAATCTCTATATATATATGAATCGTGGAGGACCTGCTCACCTTCTACCTGTCTCATGAATCGTGGAGGACCTGCTCACCTTCTACCTGTCTCATGAATCATGGAGGACGTGCTCACCATCTACCTGTCTCATGAATCAAGGAGTTTCAAAGGTGATGACAAACGAAAAAGATTACAGCGAAATAAAAAAATAAATAAATAAAGTCTCAATTATTTTGCATTAACGATGATTAATTAAAGGATTTATTCCAATATTTGCATTTTAATTTTAGTTTAATTCACACTTCTTTAGCAGATAGATTAAAAAAAATTAGCAGTAAGTGGAAACGTAAAGTTAGTAGAAAATCTATAAATTTGATTTGAATTTTGAAGTGAAACGAATTGAATAAACAATTATCGTGACAGTTACGAAGTGTATCTAATATTTTAGTTTTATTCTTTATATATAATTGTGTTTACACTTTATTGTTTTGTGATTTTTTGGAAAGATTGCATTTTTAATGATTTCAGTTTACCATTTTACAATTATAAATATGTTTCATTATTTACTATTTCTTGACTATGTCTGCCAATTGTTCAGGTTCGAAACAATTGACATAGTTTTTAAGTATATGTATTTCACAGATTTTGAGCGATATAAAATGAAATTAACATTCAATTTATAAGGGGTTTGCTTTGTAGAAAGATATGCTTTTAGCTTTAAATTTTTGGGGCGGTGGAAGGCGATAAACAAGAAAAACTTCTAAACAACAGCCAGTTTGTCCGAAAGTTTATGTTTACAAGGAAATTCTATGTATTTTCGATACTTTTCCGATATTTTTAGTTTATTTACTTTTGTCTGCTTTAGGAGATAGAAGTTACTGATAGACTAGTAAACAATAATAATTGATATATGTTTTTAATTGGTAATCCTGCCACAAATACAACTATTTAGGTAATAAAAACAAACTTACAACGTGAAGACCCTGTAATATGATTTGAAAGTCACTTGTCAATCTAGAAATTAGTTCTCTAATTGATTTTTTTCCCGATTTGATATGGGCCGGTTTCGGGAAATTCCTAACAATTTTTAGTCATTATTATTTTTATCAGGAGAACGACGAGCGACGATCAAGGAAGAAGGAAGGTACAACGAGAGACCAGGTCTGTAGATGCCGCGAGTTCGTTATCAGCACGTAGACTAGTTTCAACTGGATTAGTTGTACGCACAATGGACTTTGTTGATTTGTTTTAGCCTGGACTATTATAACCTGTACATTGTAAGACTGTGAATAAATCTTATTATTCAACTAACGAACTCACGTGTCCTTTAGTGCCTACCTAGAGAGTTTTGCAAGTTCGCAACAATATATATATATATATATATATATATATATATATATATATATATATATATAGGCCTATATAAAAATAAATAGTGTTAATCACGTCATTCTGCTTGTATATTTAACTTGTATATTCAGTTCTAACAAATTAATGTATAAAATAGTTCTTGCCGTTATTAACTTCATATCTATGTGAAGTCGGTTTTTCTTTTAAAATTTGTAGACATTAAGCCAAAAAAAAAAAGGAACTGGCTTTTGGATTGTCATCTCTTGACGATCTGCTGTCTGAACAAAAACTATTTCATCTCTTATTGATCACATTGAATTTTATCTAAAAATTAGACTTTATTTTATGGTGAATGAAATGAAATATTTCGTTTATTATTTGTTAATGTACGAAACAAATAAAAATAAAATTTGATTGTTATTTCAATGTGCCTTTTATGTTCACTCGGGGTAATTTGCATTACAAAAAAATAAATAAAACGGTCACGTGGATGTGAAAAGTTTGAGAAACACTGGTCTATCATATACAACATAAATGTTGCATGTCGGGACAGTGTGAGTGTGTACCAACGGTGTGTGTGTGGGGGGGGGGGGGACTTTTGACTTGTTTGAATGTGATTTCGCCGTTTGAACAAAAACAAGTTGGATGGTCAATTCCTGAAAGTATGACCAGTGTTGAGAAGATTAGAGAACGAGGACTGGAGTGGATTGTCGCTGGAAGCGAAGATTTTGGCGGGATTACGTGATGCACCAGACTGAGAAAATTAGGTTAAATAAATTAGCTAAAGGGAATACAATGAAATGTGGGGAAGTTATTACTGTAAAAACAATATATGTCAAGGGGTACTTACTAGCGTATTTAGAAAAGGGGGTACAAAGGTGTCGGAAGTTTTACGAAACACTAATATATGCAATACCTTAACTTTCTTTGAGTACAATTTATAATTGCAGTATGTTTAAGTACATCATACTTGAATACATATCCATTCTAAAATTAATCAAAGCATTTAATATCCAGCAAGGAGATCTGTTTGAATTTTGTTTAAAAAATAGCACCAATAGCATACCATAATTATTGTTGAGATTTTCTTTGGAATATTTAAAAAAAAAAACTTTACACATGTGTTACGTTTCTAATATACCCCCACCTTCCCCACCCCAGCTCTACACAGACAGGTGAAGCTCCACCCTCCCAAACGAGTGACTCAGTTGACCACACTACGCAACTCAAGGTCAAGGTTCCAGCCGCCATATTAAGTTATATGATTAGTTAGCTTTATTAACAGTATTATTAAATACACACTAAAGAATAAAGACAAACAGATAATGAAATATTAAATTTATTAGAAAAAAAAAAAAACATTTCATATCTATATGTTTTAAAATACCGGTCATGGGAAAAAATCAACATATAAAAAAAACTTATATGACAAGTTGTAAAACAGTCTTGTCTTTATTAAAACAATGATGTATTGCATTTTGCAAACATAACAAACGTGTGAAACTTGCACTCTGGGTTTTGCAGCAGAAACGTCTTGCGTTCCAAATTTCGAAAGCAGCCTCTAGAACAGTGCTTCTCAAACTTTTTGAGGTCAAGGCCCCCTTGGAACGCCTTGGAACGCGGCCCCCCTATTTTTACTAGTCAATACATGCTTTTTTCTAATGTTAACAATGAAAGAGTGAAAGGATGCAACATATAAAATAAACTGAATGGGTTACTGAACGGAAGTGAAAAGGGGAGACACAGACGGTTGACGAGGAAATTAATAAATATCGTTTTGATACCCCTGTTTGGTTTAAGTTTGAAGAAGGTTAGGGTAATTAGGAGGAAACGAAGGGATGAGCAGGAACCGTTGTATTGTATGGACGGAAGGGGAAATTGATATAGTAATTTATTGTGTTAATATTTGATGTTCACTCTTGGATATTAGTGATTATGATCATTCGATAAAGTGATTTTGGTTCATAAAACGGAAGTGTTGTGAACTTGAATAGAAACCACCATCCTTGACATGTATAGTATATTAAAATTCATGTAATTGGAAATATCAATAATATATATATATATATATATATATATATATATATATATATATATATATATATATATATACATTTCTTTGATTTCAAGTACATTGTCACATTTTTATAATTACGTTATGTTCTCCTTTTAATATCTGAAATATAAAAGGAAATATTTACTAATAATTATCTTTTAAACATTTTTGAAGCACAGTTTTTAAGTATAACTTAAATGTAAAAAATATAAGAAAAATTTCGCTATTCTTACTAGAGATTTATCTGACAAGCTTTAGACTTGACAAATGGATGATAATATGACAAACTACTAAATACATTTATTGAGCTTTTCGTTTATTGTTTTGGTAAATAAACTACGAATGCAGTACATTATTTGCTGTAAATCACAGGTTGTATCAAATAATTATTTTTTCTTACCATGGAGTCACCACTATTGATCGGTTACGTTATTGCTGGTACTTAATAATCAACGTTTGATCCAGGTATAAACATTTTCTTCAGGCTTATCAACTAGACCTACAGAGAACTGTTCATTTTGTTTACGTTCAATACATTTGTTCTAGTGAGTGAAAAAGAAATCGTATACATGCAATAAGCTAAACAATAAGCGATTTTCAACGTTCACAATATTTCGTCTCTATATCTCACTCAGGTTCTAAGTAAAATAAACATTTTTCTTTTTAGCACAATGAAAATGAAATATTTTGGCGAATTAATTTCATAATGATTAGATTGAGGTGGGTTGGGCACATAGAAAGAATGGAAACAACAGAGGTCCAAAAGCAATATATAAGGCAACACCTAATGAGAAAAGGCCTAAAGGCAGACCAAAAAGGCTGATGGTTAGAGGAAGTGGAGAAATATCTTACAGTCATAGGAGTGAGAGAGTGGAGGAAGAAGACCATGGATCGGGAAAAGTGGAGAGAAGTAGTATGGCAGGCCAGGGCCCTAAATGGGCTGTAAAGTCATAGGAAGAATAAGAATTCCCTAAATAGTTTCGTAAACAAAGATAATGAAATTCTTACTTTGTTTTGTTTATAATTGGTGCATTTTTTTCGCTGAATCAATCTAAAAAGAAACAATGAATATTTCAAATGGTTAACTAAAAAATCATACGTTTTATTAACAATTAATTCACTCTTAACAAAAGATAACACAATGTTTGACTCGGATTTTAAGCAATTTTGATTGTGAGATCCATTGTTTTAACACAAATTCACCAGTGCCTAACCCGGACACAAAACTTAATATTAAGATTAAATATGTTAATTATCTCTACAAGCTTTGTATGACCGGAAAAAAGAAACGGAATACTCCACTCACCGGATTATAATAAGAGCATTCATAGGAACTAAAACTACCACAGTGACAATGAGTACTATCCTTTCAATGTAATTTTTCTCCAGTTGTTCACACATGTCGAAGGGTAAATCACTTGCTGTAAAACAAATACGATGAAAAAAAATTCAATATTTTAAATGACCTATTTCTTAACGAAAAATAGTGCACAGTTTTTTTTCTTACCGCTATACAGGCCCGTAGCCAGGTCAAAGTAAGCAGGGGGGCACCAAAACCCAGCAAGGGGGTACTTTCTCATTTAAGTTGCTTTTTTTTTATTTTTTCCTCTTTTTCTTTTTTTTAAGCGAGGGGGCACTCCACACCTAGCGGGGGGGGCACGCCCCCCCCCCAGTTCCCCTCCCTTGGCTACGGGGCTGCCGCTAAAACAAAAAATGACACACAATCCGATGAGGCCTATTGAACAAGGGTGTTTGGGCCTCACATATCTATACGACAATCGTAAAAAAATGTATTTAAACATTGATTATTTGTATATTATGTAAGTTTGACCTGTCTGGCGCCCGTAGCAAAAACCAATAAATCTGTGCAAAGACGTCAAAAAAAAATTGTGCCTCGTTGGTTCTGGTCTTTAACAATCAATAATGTGTTAAGAAGCTGAAATCTAACAGTCTTTTATTTTAATTAATAAGAGTTATACTATAGAAAGAGATACTGATATTTTTTTTTTTGATTATCTCTTTAATTTCGTTACTATAAAACTAATGGGGATTCCCGGTCACAGGTTCCTGCGCTGATTGACCAGCTATATTTCTCTCTTTATTGATTGTCCTGGTGTGACCTAGCTCACTTAATAGTCATTAGACTATACCTGTAAAAGCACTACTGTTAAGACTCAAGCTTGAATGAGATATAGCTTACATATGTTTCTCGATATTTCGAAATTTAAACTCATAAAAATATTCATACACATGTCTTTACATTTCTGTAAATGTTATTTTTTTAGTACGCGGTGGATATAAAGTAAAATGCATGTATTGAAATTAATATAGACTATATTACGTAATACGTAAAGACAGTTGAAGCTTTTAGTAATTTAATTTTAGAACAGGTAAAATAAAAATATCACACACATATCTTGTTACCAGAATTGATCCTGCAATGAAAGCTTTCCTCAATCTTTTCTAATCCGTCAAGCTCATACAGAAGCGTAAATGTTTGGCTGCCTCGTCTACGGTATGAGTATTTCAGCATAGGCTTAGTACTTTCTGTAGTCTCCTCCCCTGTCGTATTGTCGACTATCACCAGTCGCTTCACAGAATTTTTGAAGCCACTAACAAAAAATACAATAAAGACTTCGGTAATGTTTACAGTTTCTTCGCACTTTGTAAGGTTTACATTTTCGTTGTTGATGAGTAGATGAACACCTGGGTTCACTTGTTCTGGAAAAAAAGTATTACAAAGCTATTTAGTATTGTTGATCAAATTAAATATTTGGATGCGAATCTCATGATAAGAAGGGTTCGAAATATAAACAGCTTAAAATTAGAAAAAAAACCTTTGAATAAGAATTACATATAAATTATTAACAGGATTCATTTATTATTTTTGAGAGTACGACTAAACCTCGGGTCACTTTTATGTCACATTTCAAGATTGAACAGAAATATCAAAGTCTAGTCTAAAGCTAAAGAATACTTCAAGCAGAAATCTTGTTTGATAGATTATGGAATTGGAGGTACTGGACACAGTTAATTTACTTATATTTATTTGTGGAATGGTTTAAAATGTTGTCATAAATCAAGACATTCGTACTTTGGAATCGATTAGAAATATAACCGATGGCCGGGACTTTGAGTGTGTGTTTGAAATGTGTGGAGGAAATGGGCTTGTCAATACTCTTTGTCACGGTATAAAATTTGAAAGCGTTATAGAGGATTGTGGGTACAGGTGGTCGTGTGGTGTAGAGCAGTGGTGTCGAACCTTTTTTCCTGCCGCGAACTGGTCAACGTTTGATAACTTGACCACGGTCCGGTTGAAAAGGGGCTACGTTTATTATTTAAATTTTAGATTTTTTTTTCATTTACAATGCCAATACATCTCGTACATAGAAAGTCGCACAATTCAGAAAGAAATACACCAACTGTAAATAAAAAAAGAAATAATTTGATACTTCTTGGGCTGCCCAATACATTTGATCCGAGGACCGAAGTCGGTCCGCGGCCCAGGGCTAGGGATCATTGTTGTAGAGCACTCGACAGTAGACTGGTTGGGTCCCTGACACGAGACTTACTGAGAAATGTGGGATTTTTTTTCAGTCATTTTCATAGTCCTCAAGTCCACCACCCAGCTTTAAATGGGTACCTGACTTTAAGTAGCGGGGAGTAAACGAAGTTGTGTGTTGTGCCCAGCCTCGTAGCGTGAAAATTCTACAGGAGGGGCCAGGCATTCTACAGGAGGGGCCAGGTATTCTACAGCAGGGGCCAGGCAATAGCAGGAGGGCGGGTAATACATTTTACTAAGTAGAAAAAATAAGCAGGGGGGGGCAGACAAAACGCAGGGGGGCGGCCCCCTTCCCCCCACCCCCCGCACGCTACGGGCCTGGTTGTGCTAACCACACAATCCCTTAGTATCCCGAGGCTATTGAAACTGACCCTATGAGCCCTTACGGCCTTAGGGAAACTTTATTCTTTTTACAAAAAATTATTTGGTCCGGTAAATTTTGGATAAATCTTTGTAGTATTAAACTATTAGATGATAAGATAAATGCAGTACACACTGAAAAAAAAGATTATTTTCATTTCATTTTATACTGCAACTGTGTTATAAAAACTATAGCCAACTAAATTATTGAAAAGAGATACACATTGACAAATACAGACATCTATTAATAGGGGACAAAATATTGAATTGATATAAATACGTAATCGCTGACAAAGATACGCATCTATTGACAGGATATATAGTAAAGTTATTTTAATGCTTCACAGTGTGCACAGGTGATATACATAATTTCACCTCTACGATATTAAATGCCATCATACGGAAACCATCATGCGTGCACTGATGTCATTTCATGTCGAAATCTCTCCCTCTATCTCTCTCAATCGATCTATATATTTCTCTCTCTCTCTCTCATATATATATATATATATATATATATATATATATATATATATATGTGTGTGTGTGTGTGTGTGTGTGTATATATATGAATTGTATGCTGATGAGGTTAACTTAAAGCAAGGCATATAACTAAAGTACTAGCATCACGTGACAAATTGACTTGTACTTACAGGTTTTACACAGCGCACTGATGTCAGATTATGGCGTAAAATTATGTAGTTATCTTTTAATAAAATCGCACCAGTGAACAGGGTCTCATTGAAAAGGTAAGATATCAAATTAAAGGCGTCAAGACTTAAGGCAGGGGAACGGGTGGGGGGGGGTCCGTCTCTTTCACTTTTATTTTCGTTGCATTTAAGAATTGGGGAAGAGGGGGAGGGGGGAGTAGGGGTGTTCGAATAGATAGTGTTTTATCTAGTGAATATTGATAAGGTCAGTTAATGTTTCTCTTTCATTATTCCTATTTTTTTTTAAATCTGTCTGTAAAGGGAGGAGTTAAATTATCTATTTCTGTGGAGGGATTAAGTTTTTATCCTACGTTTGGTAGTACTCTACAACAGACGTAGTCTGAGACATTTTATATACACTACTTGGCCATCCATTACTTGAGTGACGAACATTTGGAAAATAAGAAGCGAAAGATACACAGTACCAAAGTGCGTCATATAGATTGGTCACTGATTTGTTCATCACATTTTCAAAATAACAGGTTTAAGGAGAGATGGGCTAGTATTAAATATTAAACATATATTGCTTTAGCAATAAAATATAGTCAAACACCCTGGACTACGACAAAGAATGTCTTTTACCGTCCCTATACTAACAGCATGATCGTAATAGATGGAGCTAAACAGTCTAATGAAAAGGTGGGAAATTCGTATTATATTATCTAATGTAATGTACACCTATACTATACAGCACATTGAATGATTACATCTTTGTAATTTGTGATGGGGTGAGGATGGTAAATACTACATAAGACATACAAATACATATTTTACCTTTGCTAAACATGGAGTTTATTACCTTTTACATGTGATAATGTGCAAATTTGTCATCTTTATACGCGTCGTTGTGTGAGTTTGTTCCTTTTAATCAGTGCATTCATTCCACATGCGTGTATGGCCAACATAAATTTAGCACTGACCTTCTTTATCTGCTTTGATATTGCAGGCGAAACTTTGTTTTTTCACTGATCCACAAAATTCATAAGATAAAATAAATGTTTGATTTCCATAGACACTGGCTGAGTATGACAAATAACTAGAACTTGTTTCTTTTAATGTCTTATTCATACTGTCTGTAATTTCTAATCGACATGGCAAATTCGCCGTATGATTCAGAAAGAAAGCAATATTGACGTGACTCCCATTTATTGATTCATCGCACGATCTCAGATCGATGGCTTTGTCATTGATGAAAATAAACGCGTGCTCCTTGAATGCATCTGTAAATAGTATATATATATATATATATATAGTTAGATAGATAGATAGATAGATAGATACATAGATATATAGATAGTTAGATAGTTAGATAGATAGATAGATAGATAGATACAACATTAAAATAGAAGCTTGGTAATAAACTCTTTCATTACAATTATAGAATGATTGATTTATTAAATAAATGGGGAGGGGTTAAGTTATTTAACCCAGATGATTTTCTCATTTATTCAGTCTAACAAACAGAAAATTACCATAAATCTTCGGTAGTTTTATCTCTTCACTGTAAATGTGTTGATCAAACAAAATCAATTGTCCCCTCAGCACAGCTTCGCTAGTTCGAGTCTGACCAGTTATGTTGATTACAACCTCAAAAACGTCTTTGTTGTCAGTAGACATACAATAGCAGTTTGACATAATGTATCCATTACATTTTTGTAAATTCAGGAAGCATATCTGAATAAAAAAAATCGTTAGACGTTTACTATCAAATCATCTACAAATCCACCCATCCACCCATCTATACATCCATCCACACATCATCATATTTATTTATCTATTTACTAACTTATCTTCCTACATATGTACCTATCAGTCTATCTATCTATTTATCTACATGTCTATATAATAGCTACCTACCTATCTGTCTATCTTTCTTTCTTTCTCTATCTATCTATCTATCTATCTATCTATATATCTATCTATCTAGATAGATAGATGTATAGATAGACAGATAGATAGATAGATAACTTTACGATTTTGTTTTTGACATTTTAAATTAAAATATATTGCCCCAAAAGAATACACTGGATTTAAATATTTTAAGTACTCGTAATTTAAATTAGCAATCAAACATCCAAAATATTTCAACTAATAATGTAAAATAGAATATTATCGTCAAATGGATGTAAATTTTACTTACCGCGTTGAAGTTAGAGTTTGGTAATTTTATTTCATAACTGACGTAATCTAAGGAGTCTATTTTTCCAGAAATATTTACTTTACCAATGTTAATAATATAATCTCCTTCAAAGTTACATGCATCTTGCAAAGCTTTATGGGGAAAAGTGATGGTTTGTTGATAGGTGATAACTGAAATATATATATATATATATATAAAGAAAGTTGGAAAACATGGAGGCTAGTAAAGTGAAGACTATAAAAAAACAAAAAATGAATACATCAACAAGAAATATATACACCTTAAAGGAGAAAACACATTGATACTTACGTTAGCAATTTTTTTTTTGTTAATAAAGAAAACAATTTTAATAAATCTATACCTCCAAAACTTACCTATTAGTAGTAACACAATCAAAGCTATATTCTTTGAATACATTTCAGGATAATACAATCTGTAAATTTATGATAATGTATACTTCAGTAAAGCCACATATATTACCGTTAATATTTCAAGCCAATGGCGTTTTCCATGAAAAATAACATTACTTCAATCTATGAACTCTTTCATCCGCACCTAGAAGAATATTATGTCTCACTCAGACTATTTAATATTAGTCATTCAACATTCACAATATAACGTCTCACATTGACACAGACCTTTAAGTTTATATTTCCTGCGAACGTGTTGCTAAAACAATGAACAGAACCCTTTATAGAATACTATTTCCTTGTACGTTAGTAAGGCATTGAAATACAACTAAAATTTTCCGTTTGGGAGCTTGAAATTTTCATTATAGAAATTTTAGTTCTAATATGAATATTGTGTTATTAATTTTATTTTTATAAATTTAATGTTTTTTAAAAATGTCTATGTATGGATGATCTTTAGGTTTTTCAACATCTATTTAATGACACATCAATTAAAAAAATGTGAATTTTTAAAAATATAATACTATTTCCATAAAAATTCTGAATATGTTTGTTTGGCTAATATACTGCGGCATTCTTTTGGATTTTCTATGTAAGTATGCGTCCTTAAATATATATATATATATATATATATATATATATATATATATATATATATATATATATTTGTGTCGTAAATTTTAAGATTAGATATTTTAGATGCTTCATAGATTAGCTATTTGAAGAAATTGTATAGCTTTTGATAAATTCCAATAGTTCGTTCGAATTTTAAACCGTTCTAGTTTTAAATCCTTTCCCCATTATAATAAACCACACAAATGAATGGACCCACAAAATCAATTTTTCACATTTTTTTTTACTCCCGGATAGCGGCTAATTCTGTCTTACCACAAAATAAGAGCTTAGTCCATGATATGAGGTGGACGGATGGCCGAGCGGTTCGATACGGTGAGAGCCAAGGGAACCTTTCCAGGTGAAATTTGGTGTCAGTTAAGCCAAGTCCACCTGACATTAGAAAACATACAATTGTGAGACTTATTTAAATCTGGGTGGACTTGGGAGACTTTACCCGGGGCTCTCACTGCGACTGACACCGCTGACCCCCACGTTAACAGTCGAGCGCTTGACATAGAGTGACAACCAGTCCCCCATACACTAATGGCGTGTAACAATCTTGCCGAGATAGGATTTAAAACAATCTATTTAATGTCGGTCAATTCAATTTCCTTGAAAGCGAATAAAGTTTACATAAAATTCCCCAAAATCCAATTAATAGCATTCCTAAATTAGTAAATTGGTAATTTGACTTATTTTAGACATAAATACTTTTAATATTTTTTTTTTCCTTTTTTAAAGCTTCACTGGATATTGAATGTATAAAAAGTGACGAAGATGAACAAGTAACATTTATTTTGAGCTGGACAATAAAACCTGAAACGAAGGAAATAACTTACCTTGAGAATGTTTCTAATGACTCCAAAGTAGCTGTTGTAGAGTGTAAATTTTCAGTAGAATGCAGTCAGATAAGCACACGTTTTGGAGCTTTTAATATTACTGAATATCGAAGTGAAAATAAGAGAAATGTCCGTGTTTTTTCCCCAAATATTTCCCGAAAACATGAAGAAAAATGGGTTTTAACGATATCATTGATACATTCGACAGTTTGCTTATTAAATAATATAGGTAATTTTCATTTTAAAAAGAATAGTAGGTTCCCATGTCTTGCGATACTAAACCATACTACTGCTTATAAATGAAACCTATATAATCTTCTCTCTCTCCCTCTCCCTCTCTCTCTCTCTCTCCCCCCTCTTTATCTCTCTCTCTTTTTCTTTTTATATCTTTCTATCTATCGATTTAGTTATCTCTCTATTTATGCATCTATGTATCTATCAATCCATCTATTTATGTCAGAAATCATGAATATAAATAAATTATCAAAAGCTATCAAGACATACGTTTTAAATATCATTTGATGCTTGCAAAGCATTTTATTGCTTTTTTAAAAATTCAAATAACTTAAATTTAAAGCTACATATTAATATCACTGCTTCTAAAGCCCGTTTATTTATTTTTTTCTAATTTCAGTTATTGTTTATATGTTTTACGAAAATGTGTTTTGACATAGATAATAATTCCCTTAAAAAAATAAACAACAACTTGTGACTCATGCGACAGTGTTACAAGCAGTTCCCAAGATATTTTACATCACTACTAGATATTTACAGTACTCTAGTCATTTGAAAGCAGAAAACTGCTCAAATGTATTACATACGCAATTTATAAAATTAAATTGTAAATAAATACATAATGCTGATCAAGAATACGTTTTTTTTGTCATTACTTTTAAAAAGCAAAAATTAAATCATTAACATATTTTTTTCTGTCTACCAGGCTGGTTTCTACAGTGTTGGAATTACCTTCATATCAAAAGATTCAGGTAGCTATTGTCAAATATTATTATTTGGTTATTATTTGGTTATTATTATTTGTTGTTGAAAATTAAATAATATGAAAGTAAATACACTTGTTTGAATTTTTGAAAAAAAATCTTAAATGCTTTGGGTTTGAGGTTTGACTACTGGCGAGTCCCAATCACGTAACATGCATCCCGTGGTGCCTGATTGGCTGTTGCACTAACGATTAGTGAGGGGAATGGTAAAAGGGCACCACAAACAAACTTCACATTTATGGTCATTAGCATCTGAGATATAAATAACATATACATTTCATACATATACATAAATTAATTAAATTAAAATGGTTGTCTAGGCAGTCGCATTTTGCCCAAAGTGACAATATAAAAAAGTAAAAAAAAAAACTACGCAAATCTAGTTGTCTCAAAATTCTTTATATAGCAAATGATGAAAATGTCTTATAATAATTTCCGCTGTTTTAAACATCGAGAATTACACTTAAGCTATCCTCTAACCAAAGCGAAGCGAACCGCTGCGCTATTTCTCACGTGAGATTTTTCAAAGCGCGAAAAACCCTCACTACACCAAAGCGAAGCGAACGTAGGCGTCAGCCGACCGGATATAATGATTTTTTTAAATTTTCTTTTTGTTTATTTGAAGACGTCGGCAGACATTTTCTTCTTATGATATATTTTCTACAGTTATGGTATTTTACAAGTAAAAAGTGAAAAAAAACACTTACTTTTTGGTATAATCTGATATAATTCAAGTTGCTATATATAAATGTAAGTCTTATTTGTTAATTTTAAGACATTTATATCGATTTTAACCTTGATTTTCATTTGAGTCGATGTTTCTAGGCAGCCATTTTGGATTGTTTACACTCGCGAAACGCGAAAAAACTCTGAAAGAAGCGATGCCGCGAAATTTCTCTGCACCGCCGCGGAAATTCTACGAGGTTTGAGCATCTCCATGTAAATACATTGCCGCGAAAGAGGGGCGAATTTCGCGAACTACCTAGATACGCGAAATTCGCTTTGGTTTGAGGAAAGCTTTAGTATCAAAAGAGATAATTCGGCTTGGTCGTTCATTGGCAGACATTGCAAAAAACTTTGCACATTGGCTGTACATTTATTGATAAACTATAAATATGTATGACATACACAGGTTTTATTGATAGAATATCAATTAGAAAATTTAGGAAAAAAAAAACTGAATCATATTTTTTTTTTATATCTAGCAGCAGTTATCTTTCTACACAAAAAGGTAATTGTTAACATTCTATTTTCCCCCATTAATTAATTACATATAGACGTTGAGGTCTAAGCGTTCTTACAGACAGGCTAACAAAAAGACTGCACAAGGACCCTACTTTCAAAAGGGCTTCCTTTCTAGTACAATTCTCTGTCAATCAGAGCCCAGATAGTTACGTTTGCCAATTACTTATACATATCTCAATGGGGCCCTCATATACCCAAGAAAATCTCCACGCAAAGACCTGGAGATTGTCTGGCTGGTAAAAAAAAATGGTTTTTTTTTAATAGGCAATTGTTTGTTGTAGAATCTTTCATTAAGGTGCATCACATTATACAAAGGAAACGTATGAAATGTTACGATTTTTTTTAAATTTATATTAATAGAATTGCATTTTTTTTTCAAAGTGACTTCTGTTGACAATATCGACTTATATAATCTTAAAATTGGCAAACAAGGTGTTATCGAAGGTAGGACAATATAATTAAGTTATATATTAATATATAGATAGATAAACAGATAGATAGACAGACAGACAGATATATATATAGAGAGAGATAGAGAGCGTTAGAGAGATCGATATATATATATATATATATATATATATATAGATAGATAGATAGATAGATAGGTTGGTACACATATGCATAAAGTTCCACGCGTATCCGATCTGTCGTCAAGGTGCCAACCGTATGTCGTCCATAAAACGATGAAATATAAAATACTTAAATGATACGTTTTGAACCAACTTACACAATTCTACTGCTCAACCTTGAATACATATCTTTATAATTCTATTCAACATGTTTTCATATTACAGATCCTTATTGCTGTATCGATGATATCTATAATGAAGGTAGTAGCGTATATACGCCAGAGATGAAAGTATGTAACGTATGAAGGTAATCTCAAACGATCACATATCCAAGTACGTTAATACTACTTTATAGTCTAAAAACAATATGTGTATTGAGAATTTATAAACTGTGTAGTAGGCAATCTGAAAAAAGTGCAAAACATTTAAATTTAGCTTTGATGATTAAGAAAAAGTTAGAATTAGGAACACGAAGAACGATGTTTTTATCTTAATCGTAGCGATGTAGTAGTTTTTATAATTTTGTTTTAAAATATGAAAACAATACTTCTATTGACAGAAACTGCTAAATGTGGTCTGCTAAAGTGTTAAAATTATTAAATATCGGTACAGTACCGAATTAATAGCTCAGAGCATGTAACATCTGTCTTAAAAAAAAGAAACAGTATTTTTTGTTTACAAAATTTATTCTGCCAATAGAGTGAACTCTTCGGGGCCCACTTATCTCAAAGACACACTAGGACTTGAACCTTGGGCTTATGATCCCAGGGGTGCCCAAGAAAATATATGCATGACTCTAAGCATGACCAGACCCGCCGAGAGGGAGGGCAGGAGGGGTGGCTTGCCCAGGAGCCCGGAGAGTATTAGGGGCCCGGACTAAGCGAGACAATCATCTTTTGAAAATATTTTTATCAGCACGGGGGAGGGGGCGTGACAGCCCTGCCAAGGGGCTCGGACTAAGCTGGACAATCATCTTTTGAAAATATTATTATCAGTACGGGGGGGATCGTGACAGCCCTGCCAGTGGGCCTTACATGACCATACAATGGTGCATTAATATACTAAGAAAGAAATCAATTTGTTGTTTAATTTTATTTGAGACAGTACATATTTATAGAGTTTTCAATAGGTTTTTAATAAAAAAAACAACATAATTAGATGAATAATCTTTTAGAGTTTTGTATTTTAAAAATTCAGTTAGCATTGTATCTTTTTTAATTACTTCTCCTGTATGAATATTTTACATTGAGAGTAGTGATGAAGTCAAATCTGTCCGAATGTTGAACGAAATGAAATGAATAAAAATAATGTCAATAGTTTCAAAGCAAATTTATATTCTCTATTATGGTGCTAAACGAAAATGTATATTATTTATCGTTGTAAAAAAAGAGTTTTTTTGGGCACAACAGTGAATAGCACTTCAAAATCAAAAAAATATTTGTTATTAGGCTATTTATATCAGTGATTTACCTGTGTTGTTCTTTTGACCTCAAAATTAGATTTAAAAACGCTCTAAAATCACAGTGAATATCATCTAATTTGTTTCTGATAAGGGATAGAATCAGATAAGCAAGTATCTGAGCTTGAAAGCATGTTTATTTGATAGTTAAAGGTTTAATAAGAATAATTATCTTCTTTCATTGCATGTCACAATATGGCTAAGCAGGAAAGAAATCCTCTTATTTACATGGTTGCCATAACATACCATGTAAACAGCTCTGAGAGGGTGGAAGAAGAGAATTATGCTGATTATGATAGGTTATAATTAAAAAAAAACAAAATATTTCAAATAAATATAAATAAACGATGAATTAAAAGGATGGAAGAAGATATCTCTGAAATAATATTTATAAACAGAACATTGTTTCACATAAAGATCTGCCCACAGTACATTGCTTTTGAAACTATATCACCGTAAATGCTGTTTTGTTATTTTATTTTTTTGCGAATACT
Organism: Bulinus truncatus; assembly: GCA_021962125.1. Taxonomy (NCBI): domain Eukaryota; kingdom Metazoa; phylum Mollusca; class Gastropoda; family Planorbidae; genus Bulinus; species Bulinus truncatus. The sequence continues at coordinate 2,870,050 of JAGDYQ010000033.1, forward strand.
TATTTGATATTTTTCTAAGGTGTTAAAAGAAAATTCATCAACAGTCGTGCATCCATAGTTAATACTTTCTAACGCAAACTTTTAATTTTTTTAAAAAAATCCATATTTCTCAGAAATAAACAAATCAGTTTGGGAATTCCCATTTTTATTATATCACAGCTGAAAGTTCTTTTTTTTTTCCTAACTGTTAATGTTTTTTTTTGCAACGTAAACAGTTTTGGTATATGTGGAAAGAAAACAAATTATACATAGAAATGGAGAGATAGATCTGTGTTGGAAAAAAGATGTTGAGATGATTAAATGATTGTTTTTGACAATTTAGAAAAAAAAACCTTTCGAATTCATTTCGTGGTATTTCCAAGCGACCTGACAGCAATATTTATAGGTAGTAAAAAATCGGGCACAAGAAAACAGACAAGTTTTTTCTTCTCAAGCAGATTTGAAACGCTCTTTAAGGTAGACCGCCCATGAAACTTAACGGTGGTGGGTGATAAAAGTACATATATAGTGGACCTAGGCAAATAATCATTAAGCTGTCCTATGCATGGGAACATTTTGTGGTCATTATTCAAAGTTATATTTGAGATCCTGGGTACAATAGCTGTCAATGACGCTGAATTCAAATCAAGGGCCCCAAATAATCTTTGACTACAAGGGCACTTCTGACTCCACTCTTAACAGTAATTCATATCATGTAAGACATTTCAAGTAGTGACGAAAAGTAGTCCTAACAGAGGGCAGGTTATATATGCGACTGTCATTCATTCATGCATCAATAAATACACATTTATATTTACACATGCAGTGTGCTTTTTCTAAAAAAAAAAGTACCGGGACTCCTATTTATGTCCGTCGTCTCATAAAAAGTTCACACTGAAAATATAGTGCAGTAAAACAGTACATTTGTGAATACGTAAAAAAAAAGTGCCGGTGCGTTCGGCCAGAGAAAAAGCACTGCATACATGCATAAATATATACATACATACATGCATAAATATATACATACATACATGCATAAATACATACACACATGCATAAATACATACATACATGCATAAATACATATATGCATGCACACATACATACATACATACATGCATAAATACATACATACATGCATAAATACATATATACATACATGCATAAATACATACATACATACATGCATAAATACATACATACATGCATAAATACATACATGCATAAATACATACATACATGCATAAATACATATATGCATGCACACATATATACATACATACATGCATAAATACATACATACATACATGCATAAATACATACATACATACATACATGCATAAATACATACATACATGCATGCATAAATACATACATACATGCATGCATAAATACATACATACATACATGCATAAATACATACATGCATACATGCATACATACATACATACATGCATAAATACATACATGCATAAATACATACATACATGCATAAATACATATATGCATGCACACATACATACATACATACATACATGCATAAATACATACATACATACATGCATAAATACATACATACATACATGCATAAATACATACATACATACATGCATAAATACATACATACATGCATAAATACATACATACATACATGCATAAATACATACATACATGCATAAATATATACATATATACATACATAAATAAAAGGCATGTATACAGGCAGAAGTGCACACAGAAATTCTTAAAGACAGACGGACATGCAGGCAGACAGGTATTCATATACATATAGACAGGCATACACACATACATTCATACTTACATATATCATCACTAGTGCATTCATGCAGACAACTTGTTACCTTCGTAACACAACTGTTGTGGTGTTGTTGTTTGTTTTGTTGTAAAATTTTAAAAAAAGTCATTGCTTTTGCTTGCTTGCATACTTGTAATCGTCATTAACAGTAGAGGAAAAAGAAAAAAAAAAGTAATTAATTAATGATAGTCGTATCCAGAGGGTGGGACAGGGAGGGGATAGAACCTTGTAGAGGAAAAAGAAAAAAAGTAATTAATTAACCATAGTCGTAACCAGAGGGTGGGACAGGGAGCGGATAGAACCTTGTACGCTCCCAGCACCAAAGTAAAAGCATGGTCTGACATAGGTCGATTAAGAGCCAGGTCGAAGAAGAAAATATTGGGCGTCTATAGCAAGAGATATGGGACGGATGGCCGAGTGGTGTGGATACTCGACTGTCGACCTGAGAGTCTTGAGTTCAATCCTCGGTGAGAGTCATGGAATTTTTCCAGGTGAAATTTGTTTCAAAGTCGTCCCACACGTCCACCCAGCTTTAAATGGGTACCTGACTTTAAGTTGGGGAAGTAAAGGCGGCTGTGCGTTGTGCTAACCACACAATCCCTTTATATGCCGAGGTTATAGAAACAGATGAATTCTACACTTCATCTGCCCCGATAGCCCGCCAGGGCTAAAGGAACTTTACTTTTTTTTTCATAAAAAGAGATACATCAAAAAGGTGTAGTAGTAGTGTGATGCCGTGCGATAGAATTCAGGAAAGTCTACTGGACCACGACGTGAATAAAAAGTAAAATGTTTAAATCCAATGTGTTGATGGGATGTAAAGATGTTGTCATACGGTCAACGGGGGCCCAATGCACCTATTAGGATAAGAAGCCCATCAATGGATGATGATACATTCCTACTGAACAAAGAAAATTATTGTTTAGCCCGTTTATATTCGGGCTATGCACAGTGGTGTAAATATCCTTGAACTATGATGCGACCTCTCGATCACGTATTTCTAGACACCCCCCCCACCGCACACACACACACACACCAAGTTAGGGGGAGGGGAATTTAAACAAGCGACGTCACTGATTACTCGAAAATTGTTTCTTTTTTTTTAATCTGCTGCTAGGCTGTGTTAATGCAACTTAGTTTTGAGCTCTTGGTGTGTGAAGTCCATATATAGATGAGATGAAATCTCTTAGATCCTTTAAACCTCTAATGGGACGGTTTTTATGGTGCACATCTAACCTCCCTCACCATGGCCGATAGTGCGACGGCCTTGGAAGCACCACGGGAAGTATAACGGGGAGGGGGGCATTTAAACATGTTTGAAAATCCATTGTGCCTCACCGAAGATCGAACTAGAGGCCATCAGGTCTATAGGCAATTACTTTACCACTCGACCATCAGCCCCCTCCCCCACTACCCCCCCCCTCGCTGTCGGTATCAGCATCTGTCTCCGCTTACAGCAACACACGAAAGAAAAGATTTTCCCGAAAAGTCCATTATTTATCATGAAATTTGCTTTTCCAACCATCAAGCATGTATGGGACAGAGTACAACACCAGCTGTTGTCATCGGCGATTCGATAGAATCCCCTTCTAGCACGTTAATTTCACAGAAAATAGGATTTCTAGGGAAAAAAAAGTGAGTTTTGCTTTACATTTTATTATAAACAAAAAGACATAATATTAATATTAGCGATAACATATGCATCGTATAATCAGCTTTATATGTTAGGTCCTGCTTTATAACACATATTTCTAAGTATGCGCTTGCCGTCGACACCACCAGCCTTGTTTTACTGCATTACGAATGCATAAGTAAATGGTACAAGATGAAGACAAAAAATGAGAAAAACCAAGATGGTGCTTCCGATAAATGTCTCCACATGTCAATTTCTCCATCTATCTACTTAAATGTCTATCTATTTGCCGATCTGTCTATTTTACCATCTATCTTTTTAACAATATATCTATTTGCGCATATATCTATTTAATCATCTATCAATTTATCCATTTATTTTTTTATCTATCTATTGAACCATCTGTCTGTTTTCTCATTTATCTAGTTTTTCATTTATCTATCTATTTATTTATTCATCCATCTATATAACCAAATAACTGGTCTGTCTCTTTGGATGAAACTTTCTCTTTGATTAATTAAATGCAATATTGTAAAGCCTTTTTTGTTGTTCGATTAAAAATCACTGTACTCGATGTTGAAAAGTATTGCATGTAATAGACTTTAGGTTGATAACTATCTATCTAAATTCAGATTTAAATTGAAGATATTCATAAATTAAAATAAAATTCGGTTCAGGGTGTCAGTACTCAATGTTAATGGAACACAAAGAGAAAACTCTTTCGTTGCATATATTAAGAATCTCTTTAACGGTGCATTTTGCAACATATATAGCTTCATGAATTTATCTACACATATTATATCGATTAAGAAGAAATACTCCAACACTTAAAGAATAGTTCTTAGTGGAAAGGTTGTTTTCTTTAATGAAAAATTAAAAAGAAAAAATCGCTCTACATTATGGTTTTCATTTTGTTTATTTTTATATTTGGTAAATGCAAGTGTAAATAATTGCGTGTTTGTGAGTTGGTCCCGAGAGTGTGTTTGTATATGTATATTATGATAGTGAGCACTTAATAAATTTATGAAATACTTAACACAAACAAGCAGACACATGCCATAGCTTGATCTTTAAGGTACCTGTAAAGATTAGAATCAATCTGCTTGGATCCTATAAATTATTATGCACTTCGTTCATATCAGCCATAGACGATGATGCTATGAGCATGTAGGCACCACGGGATATATGGAGAGATCGTTAACCAAGACCCTCAGGTTGAAAGTCGAGCATGTTTAGATTTTTACATGAACAAAGACATGTCAGAACCTGATATATAGCAGGTCGACAGATTGGTAAAACCAGGTCGTCTTGCAACTAACAACTTTAACCTGTCGACAGATTGATAAAACCAGGTCGTCTTTGCATCTATAATAACGTCCTAGACCAGGGGTGGGCAAAGTACGGCCCGCTGGCCGCATGCGGCCCATCTGAGTATCTTGAGCGGCCCGTATGCATGTATATGTTCGTATTTTAAAATGTAATGTCCATGTGTAATACAGTGTGAATGTGAAATAAAATGACAAATACATGTTTACCATCTTTAATTCATATTTTCATACGCAGTAAATTGTAATTGAAGTAGACAAGACATATATGCGGCCCGCCCGTAACAATCAAGTTTTAAATGTGGCCCTCCGTAGAAAAAGTTTGCCCACCCCTGTCCTAGACGACTCATTAAAAAAAAGCTAAAAGTTAGCCATTTAGAGAATAATGCATTCTTGAATTCCCCTAGGCAGGCACTTTTAAAGATATTGGGGGGGGGGCTAACGATAAAGTACCCTTTGTTAATGAGCTGGGACCTTTTTGGGGCACCAATGTTTGTCCATCTATAAGTACACCTTTCCACTCAGGTACCCGGCGTATTATTATATACACCAATCCTTTTTCCATTTTAGCAGATTATTGTTTAGTGAAGGGATGACCCGATGAATAAGGATATGAATACTGAAATATGTATAGCCATTACAGTAAATCTCAACGTCATTAATATAAACGTGTGATGGTGAAAAGAAGCGCGGTGCTTGTCAAACAGCCCAACTGTTCTTACTAAAAATCCGCATGGCCAATGTATGCTCAGGTAAGGTTTATAGTATATCTCACGCGTACAAGCCTCAGCTAACCCAATATATATATATATATATATATATATATATATATATATATATATATACATTACGAAAAAAAATCATCAAATATTTTCGGTTTTAAGTGTGAATATCACACCAAAAAAGCGGTATTTAAACATGCAATAAGAGTAAAATTAGACTCAAGATTAGTTGATAAAATTTTGCTGATTTATTCAGTAAATTAATATAATGACTCGGTAGATTTTTTTTCATCCATTCGCTATTTGTGTGCGTGAAAACATTAAATTTAATGTAAAACTATTTAGTACATAAACATTAGTGATAAAATAAATAAATGTAAAAAAAAGAACAACATTGTTTCACATATAAAGTTGAACTTTTTAAATCGTATAATATATTCTACATTCAAAAACCCCCCATAAATACAAAAAAATGGCTGAAATATGACTTATTTAGATGTAAACTTTTCAATCTTTAAATATCCAGTATACGAAACAACTAACACTAAAAACATTATTGAACCTCAAATAACAGATTTCTAAAAAGGTTGAACGTAAATTCAAGTCAGAAATACATTACTGACCCAAGAATATAGAATTTTTCTTCATGGCATTAAGCCTAACAAGCACAAGTCTAAAGAAATTAGTAAATATGCCCAATGTTAAGGCTTCAAACAGAGACGGACTTAAATGTCAATACTCCGGCTGAATAAGAAACAAAATAACAGGCTGACATATTCGGAAAAAATACATACTATGCAAAGATTTCCCCATATCTAACATTTTATTGTCCACAATTCAGATTTGAATGTGTTCTCTTGACCCTCTTTTAGCCTAATGTTAGCGCCGGGTCCAGCCACAGCATTTTCACATCTTATCTATATTCATACACCTTTTTTGAATTCTAAAATTGGAAATTAGTTCAATATTACTTGATTCTTCACACATAATTGCGTTACAATAATCAGTTGATAGATTCTATTTTATGTACAGTATTCCCTCATTTTCCGCGGTTAAAGGGCTACAGAATTTACCGCGACTGGGGATAAATGAGAAATTAAAATAATCTGGTTTTATAAAAGAAATTAGAACACAAGGCGAGTTGTCGAATGTTGTCGAACGCGTCTTGCTTTCTGTGACCTATTCGGGAATTATTCGGGAATTCTTGCAAGTTGTCGTCTCGCAAGGTTGAGCGAAGAAAAGAAATATATATATATATATAGATAGATATTATCACTTTTTATATTTATAAAGCAAATTGAAAGCTTTTTCATTCATATTTTATGTCTTGAAAAAAAAAGGGAGTGAATAGGTCTGTGGGTTTTCATGAATGGAAAGCGTCATTGGAAACAAAAGCGAATAACACAAAACCGAGGACTATTTATATAGCGACGCGCAATCTGTATAATATATAATCTATGGACAGCAGTATCTATAGAGGCAGTACAGAGGCTTCTTCCAATGCTGATTTGAAATGCTCGTTAAAACGCGGATGCGCACATCTTACGTATTGGGGGGGGGGGGGGGTGGAGGGTGACTTGGTAAAAGTACTTATAAGGGACGGATGGTCGTGAGGTGTAGAGCGCTCGACTGTCAACCGGAGGAACCCAGGTTCGAATCTCAGTGAGAACCTTAGGATTTTTTCAATTCCTGGTATAGTCCCCAAGTCCACCCAGCTTTAAATTGGTACCTGACTTTAAGTTGGGGGAGTAAAGGGTGCTGGGCGTTGTGCTAACCACACAACCCCTTCATATGCCGAGGTTATAGAAACAGATGAATTCGACACTTCATCTACCCCGATGACCCGTTAGGGTTAAGGGAACTTTACTACTACTTACTTACTACTCATAAAAGTGCATATAAAAGTACATATAAAAGTACATATACAAGTACCAATAAAAGTACATATAAAAGTACATATAAAAGTACATATAAAAGTACATGTAAAAGTACATATAACGGGGCCCTAGGAAAATAATGCTAAAGGTGCCCTGTGCAAGAAAACATTTTGTGCCACAGTCAAAGCTATTTTTGAGATCCTAGATAAAATTGTTTGTCAATGACGCTGGATGCAAATAACAGGTCATCTATCCCAATAATCTTTGACTACAGGGGGCCCTTCTTAGTCCTTCCCGATGAATGACGTCACGTACAGACAGTAATGCATGCAAACATACATGTATACATACAATGATAATGGAACACTTTTCCGACATGAGAACATTTTTTCTTTTTTGGTTCATTAAGATTTGTATATTAATTCTCTCTTGAACAATGCATTTCGCAACATCTATAACTTTATAAATTTATCTGCAAATATTTTATCAAATAAGAAGAAATACTCAATTACATAAAGAATAGCTCTTGGTGGAAAGGATTTATTCTTTGCTGTAATGCAAATTTTAAGATGAAAATCGCTCTACATCACGGTTTTATTTTGTTTATTTTTTCTAGTTAACGCAAGTGTAAATAATTGTTTGTTTCTGAGGTTTTTTTTTTCTGATAATGTTTGTACATGTAGATAATGATGGTAAACAGTTAATAAATTTGTCAAATACTAAACACAAAACAACCAGACATAAGTCACCACACAAACACATGTCATAGCGAGTTAACTGCTGCGATCCTATAAAAAAACCAGTGGTCCCTTAACTTTGTTTCTTGCAGCGGACCGGTCGACATTTGATAATTTCACCGCTGCCCGCTGGTGGGGGGGGATTTACAGGGACGTTAATTTTTTTAATTTTATTTTTAGATTGTTTTGACTGAAGTTTTTAAGTTTGAAGTAAAAACACATTTAACAACATGCTGCTGAATTGGTGCATGTCGTCACTAAGCATGAAAGATGCGGATAACGGTAAATGAAAAAAAAAATCATTCGTTAGTGGAGTACCCGAGGGGTATCGGGTGGTGAGCTCTGTACGTGAATAAAAGAACTCGGGCGCATGTAGGTCGACTGAGGCCCCGGGCATTCAAAACGGCCTAAAGAGATCCGGTTTGAGTAAATAGTACAATTTATAGCTAAATGGGACAAATAATCCGGAAATAGTAATGAGTTGTCATAGCGGCTAGTTCCACTTTGCGGCCCATGGTACCTATTGACATGCCACTGCATCACACACAGGAGTGTACATGCTACGATGCTACTGTATATTGATGAAATGAAACAGCTTTACTTGCAAGAGACCTCATCCGCCCCATTCCCTATAATGTCCATGTGACTATATAACGGAGTAATGTCATTTAATGATAGTAAAACATGTTCTACAAACTAGCACTAAATGTTTAAATACAAAGATCAATATTATGTATAAATGCAATCCTTATGTAAATGTCTGTTCATGACAGTAAAATAAAATTTGAGGTCAGTGATGAAAATCACCAGTAACTATTTAATATATAAAAAAGAATTATATCGAATATTGAGAACTATTCAATCCTAATTTAAATGAAGCTGAATAGGATTGTAAAATATTATCGGTAATATTAAATTTTACATTTTAACAAAGCTAGAAAAAAAAATTAACGTACTGTTATGATTATTACATTAAAGATACAAATTGTTCATGTTTATCATTTATCTAAAGTCAGCGAGAATAATGTAACAAATAACGAAATTGAAAAAAGGGGCAAAAATTACTTCAAAAAATTTTAGCATTCATGTTAGCTAGAAATAGATTGTTTAAAATGTATAAGGAGGAAGTGTGAAATTAGATTGTTTAAAAGTGATGTGAGGGTAAGATTCATAAGATTAGTTAAACTTGTGTTTAAAAAAACAATGGCTTGCTTCAAAAATATTACACCATACACCACATAATGAGTATACAAATAGTAAGAGGGCTTAAGAGTGTGTGACGCACAAACAAGTGTTGGGAAACGTTGCTTAGCAAAAGATGGACTGTCTTGGGCTGACTGGACTGACTAGTTTCTTTGAGCATCGTGCAGAACGGGGCCGTTTTCTTTTTTTTTTTTCTTTTTCTTCTAGCTCCTGTGTGAGCATAACGGTCCTCACATTATCACACATGTGGACATTCCTGCCTCTTTTATTTCACTTTCCACTGTATTCCTACATTTTTATTCTGAATTACCCCCTTTTTTTTCATGACTAGTGGGTTCCATTCCTGTACTTGTCTCGTAACATTGTCAGCTGGTTTTCTAAGGGTATGACCGATCTATCGCTATTTTCTTTTCTCGACTCCAGCGGTGCGATATTATAAGCCTGTTCAAACCACCCGACCTCAAGATTTGGTGTAGACATCTACTAACAAATGCCTGTAGTTTGTTCGTAATTTGGTTTGTCGCTGCCCAGGTTTCAGGCTCATTTAGAGAAAGTTTAATGCGCTATTGTCCCAGTTCTGTCCGTCTGTCCGTCATCACCCCAGATCTCAGCAACCATAAGTCCTAGACCCATGATGTATTTACTTTTTTGTAGGTCTTGGCCTGCAATTCCTGCATCAAAAGTCCTTTTTGCGATTTGACCTCTGACGGCTGGACATCAGTGTTTTTACCGTTTTTTTTACTATATAAGCTTTATTAATAATTATGTCTTTTTCATGGCCCCATTCTACACCTTATACGCTGCGGTGGCGCACCAAATGAATGGGTTATTGAACGGAAGTGAAACAAGATTGGCAACAACAATTTATCAAACAACAATTGACGGAGTTTTCGGACGATTAAATGACTACAATTTAGAATGTTTCAATTAAGAGTCCTATTTCAGTGACCACAAACCACTTGTAGTTAGATTTAAGAGAAAATATTTTTTTCAAATATAAAGAAACGTCTTTTTAATATATTTTTTCAGATATATGCATTACACAAATTTATAAACATTTCCGAAACTTACAAATATTTACTGAAAGCTAACATACGTACTGATACATAACACGAAATTGCTAACACGTCCTGTGTCCAGAATGGAACATGCTTAAGATGCTGGTTTAAATGCCAGATGGATTTTAGTGTGTAAAAAACTGCTTTAGGCTTGGCTATTCTGTGGTTGGAGTCACCGGCAAAATCAAGGGCTTCCTCACCTGCTTCAGCTCATGGTCAGAATCTTCATTCTTAGAGTAAATAATAGATTCTACTGTTATAAATTTGTTATTTCTAAAACGTCTTCAATTAAGTTGAATAATTAGTAAATAAAAAACACAGATTGTTAAGAACGAAGTAATAATAGTAAACGAAACAAAGATTATAAGACTAGGATTTTTTAGACATTGTGCTTGTTTTACAATTAATATTTTTAGAATTGAAATAATCCGTGCAAATATTTAATTCTACTCTCTATAGTTACCATTGTGTTATGTATTAGAGGCTTTTGCAGTTTCTGGAATAAACATAAATTAGAAATATATAAATAAATATATACATATAACTATATATTAAAATATTTTAACAATGCTGTAATGGTATATAATAAACAGTCATAATTTCGTATGTTTGCATTCAAATATAAATTTCTGTGAAGACTGCAACACATAATCTTTGAATTTATTCATCAATTGTGTGAGCTCAAACGGCAATAGCAATGCAAGGCAGACTATAAGTGGTTAGTTTAATTGTAACAAAATTCAATGTAAATAAAAAGCATGCTATAAAAACCCATGAAGCACGAAGTATCCTTAAAAAAATATTTTTTTAAGTACAAAATATGGTATGAAATCGTATAATGTACTATATATGTTTAAAAAGCGTATAGTTATACGATTTGTTATAAAAACGTATGAAGTACAATGTGTGGTTTGAAATTTAAAGATATTTGTCTTTTTATTACCTTGATAAGATCAATGGCTGAATCAGACCGAACTTATCTGCTTGATCTATCTCTGACATTTAGGTTTCCGTCATTTTCAGAACCAATATGTTTTTTTTTTACACGTATTAGAAAAAGCATTCTTGTAAATAAAAAAGAATTTAACCGAAGTTGAAAACTCGATATAATATAATATTTTTTAACCTCCGCATAACAGCATAGAAAAAGTTCCCTGAAGCCCCAAAGGGCTCTTCCGTCTGGGCAGATGAAGTGTAGAGTTCATCTTTTTCAGTAACCTCAGCATTTAAAGGGATTGTGTGGTTAGCATAAATGCATTACTCCCCCAAATTATAGTCATTTAAAGCTGGGTTTACTTGTGGACTTTTACCAGGACCAGAAACAATCCCAATGTTCTCACTGAGATTCGAGCCCGGAAGTCCTCAACACCGCACGACCACCATTCTCCTATTTAACAGCATATCTTCCCCCCATTCCTCATCTGCCCGGTTTGTTTCACTCTCTCGTTCTCACCATCTCTCTACAGCTAACTTAAAAGCTTTTCTAAAAAAAAATTCAAAGATAAAAAAAAAATTACAGAATTCGAAAACGAAGTTCAAATCTCATTTGTTTGCAGTGAATTTTTAGGTTGAAATGAAGAAACAAACAACAAGCTGAACAACAATAACTTCTATGTCAGAATCATGTATCAACTAAACTTTACCTGCCTTAAAAGATTGGCTGATAAAAGAGTAATTATCAAAGCTTGATATTACCTGCCGCAGGCATGGAGAACTACTTACATTATTGACTAACATAATCTTTTCAATCTTTAAGCACTGCTCATTCTTAAAATCTGGTTCTGAAAGGAGGCCATGAGAGCAAGAGTGTTTTATTAATATTATATTTAAATGAATAGGACTAACATTCCCTTAAGTAAATGTAGTTTAAATAATAATTGTAAATTAATGCTTACTTTTATTTAGCGCACTATTTTTTTTCCTTAGGCCTACTAGTACACACAATCTAATTGAAAAAAAAAATGAATAGTTCATTTCGAAAAAAATCTAGCAATTTTAAATTTTATTTTTAAAAATAGTCTTTTGAGAATGTGCGTCATCGAATGGTTAAAGATCCTATTCATGATAAGAAAAAAGTGAAACTAGTGTCTTATCTCTATGTAAAGGTTTTGAAAGGTAAAGCTAGTCTATATTAATGCACACTTCATGTCTATATTTTGGGAAAATCTCCACTTCGAAGAAAGGCGTGGAGACCACATATTATGATCGAGACTAGTAAAAATAGTTCTCAGTACTGCTTTAATTTATTTTTAATGTATGTGATATAAAGGTATTATGGCAAGAAGAAAAAATGTTAAAATATTTCTAATTTAATATGTATTGATTAAAAATGAATTTGTTGCTAATGTTTAGCAGTGGTTCTGCAAGTATTATAATAATAAATTAATATGTCATATTAATTTCACACAAAAAAGTGTTTTACATCTGGATACTGGTATTTGTGCAAGAATTTGTCACGTATTAATACACTAAACTAACATAATTTAACGTAAAAATAACACAATGATTTTTTATCTTCATTGACAATACGTTGTATCCCATGAAGCAAAAAAAATAGTAGAAAAATCTTTTTCTTTAAAACAAATTAATTTAAAATGCCTTGATATAGTAGAAAAATCTTTAATTAATGTATCTTCTATAAATGCGAAACAATTACAAATTACATTAAAAATTAATTATTTTTTTTTACAAGTTAATCTTTATAGTTATATAGCACAGAACCATACCAATAGTTATGAACTTACACCATTAGACAAACAGCTATAAACATTATCAAAAAACATATTAGTGTATAAATGCATGCGTTTTTTCCGTCATATTCCGTGAGGTCCATTGGTAGCTCAACAGCTGCAAAAAAGAAAAAAAAAATAACACTTAATTTAAAACATATTGACATTAATGTTTTAAAGTATTTATAATTATCAATTTTATCAATCAATCAAACAACTAATTTAACATTCTTTGAGTGTATGTATTTATATTACGCCTTCTTCTTTCCGTATTTCTCTTTCTCTCAAATATATTGTAGTTAGAGAAGAGATAAACAAGTATTTTTTTGTATATTTTTGACATTAATGTTCTTCTTTCCATCTCTGTTTCTAAAGTCCATGTAAGCTAATCATGAAATCTCTTAGATCCTATAAACCGCTAATGGGACGGTTTTTATGGTGCTCTTCTTTCATCCCCCACTATAGCCGAAAGTGCAATGGCCATGGAGGCACCGCGGGAGATATATCTGAGGAAATTTACCATGATCTGAAATGTCTAATGGTCCGCACTAGAGATCAAACCATGGACCCTCATATAGACAGTAGAGCGCTTTACAACACCACATTCCGTTCTCCCTTCCATCTATGTACCTTTCCCTTGTAACGTACGATAGCGAAACTTGCGCTAAGGACTTCGAAAATGCCGCCCCTTCACAATAGTAAATAGCGCTAAAGTAGTGATAATGCAGATCCTGGATGGAGGCAAAGAAACTGCCGCCCTGGCCAGTCACCATCCACAGGTGTCAAATAATCAACCATTCGGTCAGGTATAATGTATTTATCTTTCTTTCTTTTTCTAATCTATCCCTCCTTCCTTCCACCATCTTAGATAAGTTATAATTCAAGAGAAAACAATAATGACATCTTACATTTTTCTTTGCTACCTTGGATGCTGCAATAAAAACTTTTCTCATCCGATCCTACAAGCTCATACGTGAAAATAAATGTTCTGTTGCCTTGAATACTTGCTGTGTGTGTCAGCATGAATGAATTACTTTCTATGGTCTCCCCTGTTGCGTCGCCGATCAACGCTAGTCGCTTTACAGGACGTTCTCTGTCTTTTACAGAAAATACGAAATTTACTTCACTGCTGTTTACAGTTTCTTCACAGTTTGTAATGTTTACTTCTTTGTTGTTAATAACAAGACTCACATCGGGCTGTTCTTTAAAAAATAGAAAGTTTTCACATGCTAGTTAGTATACATTAATTAAAGGGCCATTATCAGTGGATCTCAAATAGTGGATAGCGGACTCTACAGCGGGTAGTGCTGATTAGAGGTGTGTCGCCAAAAGAATATATAAAATAGTGTTTATTTTTTCTTTTTTAAATCCATGGTAAAACTTAACAGGTTTTTTTAGAGTGTCGCGAATCGCAAAAGTTTGATAACCACTGATTATTATAGTTAACTCTAAGAACTAACTATAATCAGCTGAAAATAAATAAATTACAATCAAGATTAGAGTTATACTATAAATAATGATTGTAATACCATCTTTAACTGTGCAAACAAAGCTTCCTTTATTTTTTTGAGATCCACAAAACTCATAGGATAAAATAAATGTTTGGCTGGTGTGAATTTTGGCTGTATGTGACAAAGTAGCTAACATTGTTTCTTTTAGAGTATTTTTGAGGATGTCTGCAATTTCAAGTCGACATGGCAGGTTGTCAGTGTTGCCGTGATCGTGATCCAAAAACAAGACAAAGTTGACGTCATTTCCGTTTATCGACTCTTCACAAGTCTCCAGATTGACAATTTTATCATTGATGTATAATTTTATGTTGGGCTTAACACGATCTGCAAGAGATAGATATAATCGACATATATATGTCACATATATAACTGACAGACAAAAATGACATGTTGTACTGACATTTATAAATGAAAGATATAGATGACATGTTAAATGACAAATATAAATAGCAAATATATAAGACAGATAGTACTGACATATTTAAATGGCAGATATAAATGGCACACATAAATGACAGATATAAATTGCAGATATAAATAGATAACAAGCAAATTTTAAGTCTGAGAGATGTTTTCTGTTGTTGTTTTTTTAATTGTGTGTTAATGTTACTTGTATTATGAAATATATATTAAACATAAATCCTTAGATTAAAAAAAACAATATTATCTCTGTTAAAAAAGGAATTTTTCCCAATGCATCAGCACAAGAAATATTCAAAAAAAACGAAATACCTATGTCTTGATACTATTGGTTGTACTGATTAAAATTTTACACGAAGAAAAAATGACAAGCTGCAAGGAAAGATAAAGAACCACAAAGATGAGATATTATACCTATTGCGCAAGCCTCGTATTGAAACAATGTTTTCAACGCGGCCATTAATGATATTTACTCCATCAGTCCTTTCATTAAATATAAATATTTATTAAAAATTATAAAGCTCCTAAAACCCATAAACTCATGAATAATATGATATCACCTTTTAACTGTATAAAGCAAATTGAAACTTTTTTATTTATATTTCATGTCTTGAAAAAACAACATACATGTGTAAATAGGTCTATCTGTTTTTATGAATGGAAAGCGTCATTGGCAACAAAAGCGAATACCAGCAATGGCGCGAGAGTTTTCAATACAAAACCGAGGACTTTTTCCTATAGCGATGCGCTGTCTGTATAATATATAATATGCGGAGAGGGACAAATCAAGAGATATATCTCTTTCATTCATGAAGTTTTTTTTAATTTGTTTGTGTGGTTCTTGTGTTAATTGTTAAGATAAGTTCATATATCGTGAAAAATATAAACTTCTAAAAGTTTTTTTTGTAATGGTAATTTAAGAAACAAGAATAGCCAGCCAATAAAAAAAAAATAAGAGAAAATTCAGAAAGAGACAGCGCAATGACTCACAATTTAAATTAGTGGCTCTCAAATTGTGCGTCGCGTACGAATTTTATTTTGAAATCTAACGATCTGGAATCTATATATGGATTCTAAGAATAAATATGTTATGAAACCAGGTGTTTTATATATATATATACTAGCTGTACCCTGCAAAACATTTGCATAGAGTTATATCCCTTTAGGCTTGATCGGCAGGCTAGGATTTTTTTTAGGTTTCGGGCAGATCCAATTTTTTTTTCATGATTGTATTTTAAACTGGAATACTGTTATATTAATTCTTTACTTTCGATTTAACGCAGCGCCCAAATCGCTATTATTATAATATATATATAGAGAGAGGTAAAGAAAAAAATCTTAAAATTCAATTTTATAGCTTATGTTCTAATTTTTTTTTTATCAGACTGTCTCTTTACAGGTGGGTTGCGAGAGCTTAACCGAGATATACGGGTAGGTTGCAAGAGCCAAAACTGCAGTAAATGTGGGTTCAGCTTGACTATTTGTCACTTAACATTTTCTATTGTTGAGAGACTTAAGGGACACTGTTGTGGAAAGACCTCTCCATTCATCTCTATGTCGCGTGATCTCGATTACGTTCGTACATTATGACCAGTCATAGGGTTGGAATATTTTCTGCGCTTCCCCAAGACCATCATGCATTCAAAAATATCCCAGGGTATTGTTACGTTAGAAGTGCCAGAAACAAGTCAACTTTCGCTTCTTCACTGCCTCCCATCGGAAGAGTGGGAGGCGAAGCATTAAAATTTGAAAACCACTCCCTATTATAAAGGTTCTTTGACCCGACGAAGTGTGGGATTCACATTGTTGTAGCCCTCTTCCTGCTGACCCACGACTCTGCGCCATTTTCTCACCTGGACAGATGTGTAAAATAAAGAGATCGGAAAGGGGGGGGGATGAAACAGCTGTCGCCCCCCCCGTCCCCTCCTCAATTGGCGCTAGCATCAGGACGATGCGTCGATAGACCGACCAGTCACGTGACCTGGTTTGAGTGGGTGGGAATCTACTTCGGACTTTGGATATAAGCAGTGACCAGAGAAAAAGTGGACAGTTGTTACTTAGCATTTAGGAAGTAATTTTTAGAACAACGATCTCGTTACCTTAACGTAACACGTCGACTTGCTTGTCGCAAGTAATGATTTTTTCCACCTGGATCTATTAGTTTAGCTTAGTTTAGTTATCGATTGAATGTTAAGTGAATTTGTTGAAATAAATAAAAGTATTCGTCTAGTTATTGAACCCACGTGTCTTGAGTCATTCTGAATAAAGTTATAACAATATGTTTCTGTAGCGACGACATTTGTATGCACACCGTACGGCGGTCTTTACTTCCACATCTTAAGTCAGATAACCATTTCAAGCTAGCTGGACTTGCAGCACATTCTAATAACTTTCACCACAACCTGGAAAAATTCCGTTGACTCTCTTAACTTCTCACCGAGGATCGGACCAATTACTCTAAGGTAGACAGTCGAGCGCTCTACATCACTCGGCCAACCGTCCATCTACTTCCCTAATAGCCTGGGTTAATACTTCATGCCTCTTTGGAGTAGGCGAAGTAAATCTAAAAAAAATTAGTTTCCTGTTGATCCCCGTCATAGTATAAAGAAATCTTAATCAAGTCCATACCATAAATTTTAGGTAGCGTTATTTCTTCGCTGTAAATATTCCAATCGAGAAATATCAACTTCCCCCTCAAAACAGATTCACTGTAAGACGGCAAACCGGTGATGTTAATTGTAACATTAAAAACGTCCTTGGTCTCAGTGTTTGAGCAGTAGCAGTTGGATAATTTGTATCCATTACATTTATGTAGATCCAGGATACATATCTGAAATATAAAAAGTAAGACAAACAAATGTAAAAAAAAAAAATAAACTGATCGATTTTTAGATATTACACTCTATACAGCTATGTGGTGTGTGTGTGTGTGTGTTTTTTTTAAGATAGTGGAGACTCTCAATAATATGTTTAGCTTACCCTGATAAAGTCAGAGTGTGGTAACTTAAGTTCATACTCTGAGTTTTCGAAGGAAGCTATCTTTCCTGTAATGTTTATCTGACCATGATAAATGATGTCGTCTCCTTCTACATAACATTTAGGTTGTAAAGTCTGGTTCTGGTTGAAAAATGATATGGTTTGTTGATTGGTGGCAACTGAAAATGTAAATAAATATATTAGTTTATATATATATATTTACATACATATGGTAAGGCCGGTATTTGCTCGCCAGCCTGTGCCAGGCTAAAAGTGTTAAACTTTTTTGTAAGGCAACGTTAAACTATGTTGCTAACCTTACGACACACTAGTGTCAAGCTAATTTAATGATCGACAACTGTTAAACTAAAGGACAAAATCGGTCATAAATAATGGTAGACATAAAATTTGTTAATCATTTTATTTTTTTCTTTACCTTTACAAAGTTAATATTTTAAATGATGTCATCTTTCTCTGTCTACATTCGGTAACCGAGAAGAGCAATTAAAATATTGTACCTAAATTTGTTTATGATCTTTCATTTCCATTTCATTATCTTCAATTAGTAACAAGAGATTTACAAATCCCAACTAAATCTATTCAATTTAAACAAAAGCTAAGACCAATTGTCGATATGTCTGCAGTAAGCATCTCTTGCATTTATGTTTTTTCTACACTCAGCTGTTGGTTACTTATGTTATCTCTTTCTTACAATACTCTACACATTGTCACTTTAACATAGATCTATCGCACCCAGTCAAATCTCATTGCCTTGTCTGTGACTGGCGTTGGTCCACAAGCTGACACTAGGTGTATCTCTAAGTTCTTTAAGGTAGATACTCAAGGACAAGACATACTTTAACTGCAATGTACAGGTTATAGTAGTCCAGGCGAAACCAGAGTCTATTTGTGTGTACTACTGACCCAGTTGAACGAATGTTTTATTGCGAAGTGTCAATTATCAACTCGTTATAACAACAGACCGTGCTTTCTCCGCTATGTGTGTCGCTCATGTGTATATCTTGTCTTTCTCTTCTCTGCTCAGTTCGTCTTCACTCTGCTGTCTTTGCTTTCTCTTCTGGTCCTTACACTGCTCGCTCTGCTCTGATTTATCTGCTTTTCTTCCGATCTCTCTGTCTTGTCTATGCATGTTTCTTCTCCTGAATAACAACATGGTCCCTTGTATAGAGACCTGCAGAAACTGTAGATGGAGATAATTGCGTGGGTCTACAGGTGTAGATAGCGAATATCACTGTTTCATCACTCGTGTCACGGCAGGAGTAAAGACCGAAATATTAATGATGTAGGCGTTTTCCATTACTTTGCGATGACACTATTACCATTTCCGGGGGGGGGGCTTAACCATAGGCTTAACCAAATAATAACATCAATGTATTTAATCAGGACTGATAAGATGTGAAAGGTTGAACTGTGTCCTCATATATTGAAACTCACTTCTTTGCCTGAGTTTAATTAGTTAGAAAGTTGAAATTTAATACACATGCACAATATAAAAGACATCACACAATTTTTATAATATCGACTACATGAAAAAAAAAATATGTCGTATCACTTCCCAATCTAATTAAATTTTATCGTTAATTATAATAGGAAAAATTATCCGTCTCTTCACTCTCTTAAGATTATCATGTCAAAATAGATACGAAGCATATCCCTGGTGCATAAGGGAGTAAAATAGTGAAGCTATTTTTAGTCTTATATAGACTTGCCAAGTTTATTAAATTATGTTTAATTGTGCAAAAACAAATGAAAGTATAATGCTTTCAAAAATAAGTATGAAAGGAAAAAAATATATTAAAAAATAAATTAAAATAAAACTTTTACTTCCATATACTACAAAGGTAAAATAAGTCTTTTTTATATTATAGTAATATTCATAAAAAATCATAACTAATATGAAAAGCATTGTTGATTAAAATATACTGAAGTAAATATGTATTTGCATTGGTTGATAGCATGACATAAAAAAATAATCTATTTTTCTAGACTGCTACCAATGATTTTATTTTTACCAATGAAAATTAATATGAATGTTTCTATGATTTAATAAGTCATTATTATAGTGCATTAGCTTAAATGCTTTTTTTTTTCGAAAAAGGTTTGTATATTAATTTTTAATTTATCGTGTAATTTAAAAAAAAAAAAAACAAAGAAATTTTCTTTTTAAATTACTTAGTTAATTTTAATTGTCATATGATGCTACAATCCTATTTTCTTCTTTAAAAACTTAAAAAAGAAGTATTCAAAGATACATACAACTGACTATACAGACCTTTTTTGTAATTATAACACATAAAGAGTCAGTTATACTTACCAATCATAAGTAAAAATGTTATTACTATTATGTTGTACTTCTTTGCCATTTCGGAAGTATTGTTGTTGTTGTTGCTGTTGTTGTTGCTGTTTTGCGTCTGTTGTCATCCATAGGTCAGTGTAACTATCAACTGTGTATCATAAACAACATAACAATTTGTGATTTCCTCTACTTTCAGCAATTTAAGAATGTATATATATATATATATATTTATATACATTATATATATATATATATATATATATATATATATATATATATATATATAATCGCCTATTAGATTTATAAAACATAAATAACAATATATAACAAATTTTAACTTTTTTTTTGTTCCTGGGTTCAAAGTGTGCTTTCCTAGTCCATTATACCGAAAACAAACAGAAAATAGCGTTCTATACTTAGTAGTCTTCTAGTCTATTATTGAACTGCTAGTATTTTCTGTTTTCAAAAAAAAAATTCTTGATTAGCATTCAATACTGAGAAGTCTTCTAGAATATTTTTTAAAGAAAGTTTAGAACTTTTTAGGACTGTCTAATAGTAATCATTCAAGTATAAATGCACATGTGACTCGAACCAACCTTTCGGTTTATGATACTTATGAGTAAGAGAATATCAAATCGTAGTTAAAAAGCATTTATTCATTTAGACGGGCATCAAGAGGTTGTTTGCAACCAGCAAGTGAATTTTGCTTTGTATGTGGACATTTTATAAATAAAAATTAAAAAAAAAAAGTATTCCGTGAAAGCATGTCGTAGTATGTGCGAGGCCGACAAAGCATACTTCGGTATGCCTGTTGTGGATCAAGACCAAGTCATAGGCACCTCATTTCACATGCGTAATTTACAAGAGAACTCTAGAAGATAAGATAAACATTCGCAGCTCGCTTTTATGACAATGCTTTATATTGTACAATTTTAATGATTTGATTTTGTACAGTTTAACCTTTTCCCGCCGAGACACATTGCATATCCATTTTTCGGAACTGGCTGTAATACACCCATACACTGATTATAGAGAGAAAAAACTGTTTATGTTTATAATAATAGTGTTTTTTATAATCATCAACTTTGGTAAGGAACAACAAAACTAGGGGATAGAATGGAGTTTGGGGTCATGTTTAGGGTTTGGCAGCCAACTGATTAGCGTATTTAGATAAGGGACGACGAGGGGTGAGTTGATAGTGCCTAAATATTCACATATATTAATGTTTTATAGAACAATATGTTTATGTCAATATCATATACTGTAATACGTAATGTGTAAAATTCACTGCTTTTAAATTTATGTCATCAATTATATATGCTATGTTACAGATTGGTACATGTGCGAAACGAGAGCTTTGAAGTTTGCTATCTAGCTATAAAGCACCTGCTACTGCTGCTTGGTGGATCATACCAAACATCGCACTGGTATAAATGGATCTCATATCGTTTATCCAGATATTTTTTTCTTTCATTGCACGAGTACTACACTGCCCCAAGTCACCTGTTTCCACTTCCCCCGAAGAAGGATCTGCCATCTTCAGGACACGTCAGCAAGTCAAACAGCGAGGAACATATTGGAAATACAGATTACTATTCTACAGACAGTGGCGTGGCGAGCTTAACTCGCGCCTATGACACAATAAATTTTAACGTCCCCCTCCATTTGAAAACCATATAATATTATATGAAAAATATACTATTTGGTGCCCCTATGTGAGTAGTCTCCGGGGCTGGATGCCCCCTTCCCCCCCCTTTCACTACGCCGTTGTTTACAAATACGGTTGAGGAGAGAAGGCCATCCATTCCTATCCTGAAAGACGTTAACGAGCTCATCAGAGACCTTGATATCAACATGCTCTGTGCTGAGCTTCTAACCTCCAGGCGCAAGCAGTGGAACTTTTTAATTTTTTTTTAATGAATGCGCGGAATAAATCACTGATTAGAGAAAGCATTACCTATACAATTCTAGGCTTCAGCTATCACCTGTATCCCAAGTGAATGTCGCCTTTTCATAGACAACTCAGCCCGGAACCTCAAAGCTGTGCTCCTTCTCAACGTAAACTTCTACCCGTCTCTCCATACGGTGCACAGAGTGAGCCTTATGGAGATAAATGTATGTTAATTAGTGCACAATAATGAAATAGTTTAAACTTAAAAACATAGAGTCAGTTTCAAGCATTAGTCATAGACAATAGGAAATTATTTGCTGAACGTGAAGAGGTATATAATCTAATATTATATGTTTTTTTTTTTTGAAGTGTTTATACTTTTTGAAATAAGCACACTCAAAAATGAGACACGTACTTTAATTTCAGTGACTTAGTCTTTTTGGACTGTGAATACAATAATCTGAACAGAAATATAATTATTCATTACCACTAAATGGAGATCTTTAATGGATTAACTGTGATTAAATAGCTTATTTATTTTCATCGACTTCTACATTTAAATGAGTGTTTGACTGCATAATCATAGTCGAAATATGCTACTTTCGTTATTATACTGCTTGCTTCAAGTAGATATGTTATGTAAGTTTTTCGTTAAATGAAAGCCAACATTTTTTAGATTTTTTTTTTCGAGTTTAGTATTAACTATATTAAACTTTTATGATTATGTTACTATCTTTAAATCTAGATGGAATCTTATCTATATAAAAGACCATGCGCTTGCCATCAGTCATGTGTAGTCACCTCTAATGTAAATTATATAATAGTTATTCTTAAAATTCTAAAATGAAAAAATAACAAAAGTAATATGCACATTTAATAACACAACATTTGTGTTGCTTTTTAGTATCTTTTATTTCGTTCGGATTTGCAATTAAGTTTTTTTTAAAGTATTCTCGTCTAGCCTGATTTCAGAATATTTTATAAGGTATGCTTTCTCGAAAAAACATTTCTTCTTTAATTTCGAGACAATTATTTTAATTTTCTTTTTATAAAACACGTATTTAAAAAAAAACAAAACATTTTTATCTTTGCATTCAATTTCATCGGTAATCACAACTGTTTATGTGTAGTGCTCTATTGAGAAAATTACTTCACCCTCTTGTTTTTCCGATAGCAATGACGGTTGGCATTAGTAAATAAATAACTATAATAATAATAACATTTAATAAAAAAAATATAAGTTTACAAATTAAGAAATTACAAAATTAAATATTTTAGAAACTTTCAAATATTTTTATTCTCTCAAAGCTTCCCTTCAAATAAAATGTGATGTAGGAGAGCAAGGTGGAAGAGCGACAATTTTAATGAGCTGGACAGTGAAGTTAGTTTCAAAGGAACAAATTTACTTGGTGAGACGTTTTCAAAACTCTTCAGACGACAAAGTCATCGTTAGCTGTGAATCTTCAGGCAACTGCACCGGAGTTAGTAGACTATTTGGCAGTACTAACATATCCGAAAACAGTAATAATGGAACCCAATATGTTAGTGTTACTTTTCAAAACATTTCACTGCAGCACGAAGGACAATGGGCTATTGGAAAAACCAGCTCACCATTAAATCAATCTTCTTGCTTTTTCCATGTTATTCGTAAGTAGTAACGTACAAAATAAAAATAGAATTTTAAACAAGAATGCCTATAAGAAAATCAGTGTAAAATTAGTGCAAAATTAGTGCAAAATTAGTGCAAAATTAGTGCAAAATTAGTGCAAAATTAGTGTAAAATTAGTGTAAAATTAGTGCAAAATTGGTGTAAAATTAGTGTAAAATTAGTGCAAAATTGGTGTAAAATTAGTGTAAAATTAGTGCAAAATTAGTGCAAAATTAGTGTAAAATTAGTGCAAAATTAGTGCAAAATTAGTGCAAAATTAGTGTAAAATTAGTGTAAAATTAGTGCAAAATTGGTGAAAAATTAGTGCAAAATTAGTGCAAAATTAGTGCAAAATTAGTGCAAAATTAGTGCAAAATTAGTGCAAAATTAGTGTAAAATTAGTGTAAATTTAGTGTAAAATTAGTGTAAAATTAGTGCAAAATTGGTGTAAAATTAGTGTAAAATTAGTGCAAAATTAGGTGTAAAATTAGTGTAAAATTAGTGCAAAATTAGTGTAAAATTAGTGCAAAATTAGTGCAAAATTAGTGTAAAATTAGTGTAAAATTAATGTGCAATAATTAAAAACAGATAAAAAAATATTTTAAACAAAAAAGCAAGAAAAAATACCCGAACAGTCATGTTTACATCAAATGATACTAACCATTTGACCTTTATACAATAGGACTGTGATTACTTTGTTATATTTTCTGACCCTGAATGATACAATGAGTGAACGTCTGTAGAATAGCTTGGTTAACCAGTACTATGGGGAAACGATGAAACTTAGTGTCGATCTTTTAGCGACAGAGGGAGTATGTTGGATGGGTTAGCCATATGTAACATAATCTTTGTGAAGCGAAGTGTGTCAAAAATGTGGGATGGTGAAAGGATGTAAAAATCAAGAAAAACAACGCGTAAATAATAGATGAGCGACCACTTTCAGGCTATAATTATTTAAGAAGGAAAGGGCACACATGCCGTGTTGTTTTCTCTTCTGATATTGTAAGTGGTGAAAGGTATGCTAAACAAGACTTTTGTGGGGGCGAAGTGTAGCGAAATATAGCATGAAAAAAGGGATAAGGTGGTCGACAGTCAAAACGTTCCACACCACTCGACCACCAGTATGAATGACTAATAAAATTAGTTATGGGGGACGGGAGGTTAAGCTGTGTTGAGCGATCGACTGTCGTTCTGAGGGTCCCAGGCTCGAACCTCAATGAGAACATAGAGAATTTTTTTCAGGTCCTGGTGATAGTCCCCAAGTCCAATCAAAGTCTTTTTATATGCCAATGTTACTGAAACAGATGAATTTTACACTTCATCTGACCACAGGGGCATATTAGAGCTTTACTTTGCTTACTATTTGCCAAGTATATATGTTACAATTAGTAAAAGCTCTTTCGTAAATTAAAATGACTTGTTTATTATGCCAATGTTTTGATATAATATAATGACAAACTAGTTTGAATACAAATCAATGAATGATATTGTATCAATTAAAATTGTACGTTAGTTTGCGATAAAAAAATTAACTATGGGTAAATTTCAATCAATTTATTTAATCGAACAGCAGCTCATATATATATATATATATATATATATATATATATATATATATATATATAGAGAGAGAGAGAGAGAGAGATGTTTTATTTTAAAACTGACATATCACAAAAGGTGCTATAACAAAATTAAAAATGTACTTGATAATTGACATAATTAATATTTATAGGTCACACATTTATTTATAAAGATAACTTTAAAAAAAATCCCAAGTAAAAGAAAACAAAACATAATCAAATTCAATACGATATAAAAATCAAATTAATAACCTTTAAAAAAAGACTGCTACAAAGGTATTCATGATATCTGAACCATTTCAACTGTAAACATTATTATAAAAAAACTAAATCGTTTTTATGTCCCATCTTGGTTTCATTTCGGATTGGCGTCGCGACGTAAGCTTCGGTGCTAAACGTCAATGAACAAAAATTATATCTCTGAAGTTTTGATGACGTAGAAGACTTTATTAGATATGATAGAGGTAGTCTATTTTGATTTTTTTTTTTTTTTTACAAAATTTAAATGTCTGCTGTTGTGTTCTGAATGTTTCAACTTGGAGATAACCAAGCCTTTGAAAGCCTTTCATAGGTAATTATGTAATCTAATCATTAAATTTGTAGGATGTGACAATGGTAATTATTTATTCAGTCATAGGTATACTTAAAATATATATATATATATATATATTATTTTTCTTAATACAAATAATACAAAAGTTATATAATTTTATGATTAGGTATCTTTTGGACCACAGAAGAAATCGTATTTGGATCAGTCCCTTCATTAAAACATGGTCAAGATGTGATTATCATATTTAAAGCTGCATCAACTTTGCTGGGGAATTTTACCAGGAGATGAAACAAAATCCAAAGCCATTTAAGAAGGATCGAAACCTGGACACTCAAGTCGATGCCTAAACCGCTTGACCATTCATTCCTTAATGATAGCAATTATGACTACCACACTTAATAGTTTACTTAACAATATTTTTCCCTGTCAATATTTTCCTATAGTAAAACAAAGTTACGCCTCTCATTCGCCAGTGGAAGTTCCCCCAAGTTATTTTTAAAATACTCTTCCCAGTTAATAGGCTAAATATAAGGGGGAAAAAATTCAGAATCCATCTCTCATTACTTTTTAAAAGTTATTCTGTAAAGTGCTTGAAAGTATGACATGTTTATCTCTAAAAATAGTTCTAAACCACTGGTTGGACGGTTTTTAAAGTATTACTTTAAACCATCGTTTAAATAATTCTAATTTCTATTTTTCTATTTCATTCTACAAATGAAGGAAGTAAAAAGCAGGGTTGGGGTGTCGGCTAAAATATTTTCCAACAGCCGCCGACATCGGGGGGGGGGGGGGCAAGGGAAATAACTGTGTATTTATTCTCCCTGTATATATCACATACCATGTATAAAGATGCACGTCTAGTTGTATATTTATACTTTTTCGC
>JAGDYQ010000033.1:2897407-2915547 GCA_021962125.1 Bulinus truncatus
CCCTACTGGATCATCATGGCAGATGAAGTCTAGAATTCATCTGTTTCTATAACCTCAGCATATGATTGTCTGGTTAGCACAACGCCTAGCTACCTTTACTTCCCCAACTTAAGTCAGGCACCCATTAAAAGATGGGTGGACTTGTGGGATGACTTTGCACCAAATAACACCTGGAAAAATTTCATGGGTCTTACCGAGGATCAAACTAATGACTCTCAGGTTGACAGTCGTGTATGTACACCACTCAACCATCTGTCCCACATTGTTAATTTGTAAATTATATTTATTATCTTAAAATTGGTGTGGTAAAGCGCTCGAAATCAACCTGAGGGTGTCTGGTTTGATTACTGGTGAGGACCATGTGATTTTTAGGTCATGGTTAAGTCCACGCTATATTTCTGTGCTGCCTTCATGGCCATTGCACCATCGGTCATGGTGGGGATGAAAGAAAGACTCTGCGAAAACCGTCCCATTAGTGGTTTATAGAATACTAGATATTAAGCCCGGCGTTGCCCGGGAAATCTAGGTGTAATGCTAAACCCCTTCCTAATCAATTTAATTAATTTAATTAGGTGCTGATTTATGCCACCTTCCTAATGTGCAGAAATGACGAACATTTCATACGTAAAAAATGTGGCTTCCTTAACCAACAAACCATCTTCAAAAAGTAATCCATCGAGTGAACAATAGCCTCCAGTACTTAATGTTAACAAACTATAATAAATGAGCATGATTATTAAATGCGCAGCCGATTTACGTGAAATGCATAGCCGATTTACGTGAAATGCGTAGCCGATTTTCGTGAAATCAAGTGCAGAATTATTATTTTTTGTTTTGACGTCACAGAGGATTTTTATTTATAGCGTTTTGCCCTGAATTCTATTTATAGTTAAAATCAAAACAAAGCATAAAAATAATGCGCTGAAAAGTAAAAAAAAAATAACTACTTTACTATGTCATTTTGCAGCGCGAAGGCACATACAGCACTCATCGGGAATTGACGTCATAGAGGATTTTTTTTTATTCATAGCTACGGCGCTCGCATTCTGCAAAAAAAAAAAAACCATTGGGACGTCATAGGTCATTTACGAACGCGCTCGCTAGTGACCTAGTCTGATTAAAATGCTATCTGTTGTAATAAAAACTAAAATAATTTGTATGATATTATATATTATTATTATTATTATTTAATATTTAGGACTTTGACATTTCATAATAAAAAACCACAGAAACTATTTAAAACTGTCGATTTTTGAAAAAGAAATACCAAATCGAATGGCAAGTCGCCATTTTGAATTATTTTTTCGTGACCTCGCTGGTCACGTGATTTCTTTATCAAATACTATTGTTTTATTTATTTCTGGAGGTTGTTTATTTATAGAACGGATTCCCCACATACCGCGACCCGGACAAGCTTAGCGCTTTATAAGTAGGATAAGAGCTTTCACCTTAACCTTACAGGGACTTCACACACACACTTCATCTGCCCTGATGAGCCTTTAGGGGCTGAAGGGAACTTTACTTTGTGCAGATTTTTTTTGTTGGTTAACCTAGAGTTATGCGCTTTTTTGACTTACAAAATATGTTGTCAAACATCTACATTTGGCTTTTTGTTAATTTTATCACAAATACATATATTTGATAAAGACAGCTCTTCAATATTTTGCAATGATCTCAAATTATGAAAGAACTGTCCACACCAATAGATTTTTTAAAGCTGTTAATTAATTTCACTTACTGTATGTTTGTGTATCAGCTAACCTCATAACTCAAATTTCAACCAGTTCTTGTTTTGCTAGAAATTTTTCAAATTTAATATGTGTGTGCAATTGATAACAATACTCTATTAAGGTGATTTCTGGTCCAAAAAATAGCTTTGTGTAGAATAACTATTTTTTGGTAATGTTTATCATAAGGAAAATATTTAATCCAGGAATATATTTTCATATTTTAGTACATTTTAATAAAAGTATATTTTTTTAAATTTTTGTCACAAATTATTTTAGTTTGATAATGTATATAAATATTTTTATGATCTATGTTATTGTTTTTACTTTTTAGTTCATTTTAATAAAATGTTATGCTGTTAAAAAATGTTATGTTTGTTTTTAATCTTACACCATTCTTACTTCTTCTTCTTTGTTCTCGATATATGATTTTGGAGGATTTCAAACGACCAGGCCTATAGTTATGATGAACTGCACGGTGGCATCCAGGTCCGTCTCGCTCCCATAAAGTTTTTGATTAAAGGAGGTTATCTGTGGCCAGAACCTGTTGCGAGCTGTGTCATGTAAGGGGCATGTTTGGAGAACATGTTCTGCATTCTCTGGAGACATCCCACATGGGCAGTCCTCACTGTTTCCAATGCCTAGCCTTCGGAACATGTGTTGTCTTAGTCTGTTGTGCCCAGTTCTGAGTCTGAAGATAATATTTTGAGCTTGTCTGGGAAGATTATAATAGGGGTCGTTTTTGTCATGATCTGGGTGATTCCTCATCCATTCCTGCTGGATCCGTTCACCTATACAGCCCTTCATTTCTTCCGCATCCAGAGGGACATCCACCTGTATTTCTTTGCTGCCAGATTTTGCCAATTGGTCAGCAATCTCATTGCCATCTACCTTGGTGTGTCCTGGTATCCATTGCAGAACTGTTTCCTTTAAGTTTTGGGTCAATTTATGAAGAGCTGTTCTGAGCTGGGTTAATTGAGTGTAGTAAGGATCCTGCAGAGACTGTATAATTTTTTTGGCATCTGTGAGTATGACTATGTTGCTGTTTGGTGAGGAGTTTGTGAGTATGTTGACAGCTTCTTCAATTGCTTCTTTTTCGGCTTTGAAAGAGTCTGAAGTTTTCCCAGTGGGCATACTATGTTTTATTATTTCTCCATTTGGCCATTCTGTATAGATTCCAGCACCTCCATTCTTACTGTGTCACATTTTTTTCAATTATTTATTTTTAATTTTTTGTGTATATCTTCTATTTTTTTCTGTGGTTTTATTTTCTATTGTTTTTTTTTCTGATGTCATGAGATTTAAGTCGTCACAGAAATACATCCATTTTTTAACTGTAAAAATAAAGATAAATAATTAAGACAATTTTTGGATATGATTGATTTACTGATAACCTTAGTTAGGCTACAGTCAAAGTATAATATTTTATGATGTTTCTA
This sequence comes from Bulinus truncatus, assembly GCA_021962125.1. Classification (NCBI taxonomy): domain Eukaryota; kingdom Metazoa; phylum Mollusca; class Gastropoda; family Planorbidae; genus Bulinus; species Bulinus truncatus. Next base: position 2,900,574 of record JAGDYQ010000033.1, read on the forward strand.
ATTGTTTGTTTTTTTCGCTTAATTTTTACCAAAAACTGAACATAATTTTATACTATGTGGTCTGCATTAATTAAGACCAAAGTATTTTGCATTCTTATCAGACCATGTCTGCTTTACATGCCAGCAATCTATTTTTGCCAGCAGTTGCATTTTAAAGCAGCTTTATTACTGACTTTTAGTGTCATTAACTGCACTTTCTACTTATTGTGTTTAATAAACAGGAAACTCATTTCTTATAAAGTCTTGCTGTTCAAATATATTTAAAGTTTTGAAAATTTTTTTGAAAAATATTTTTTTCAATGTCTAACAGTTTTTAATTTATTAAACTGCTTTCATTATTGTCTTTTGTACTGTCTTTTTTTTTAAATACATAATTTTTCATCTGTATCTTCTAAGCAAAACTATTATAAAAGAAATTTGTTCAAATGATTGACAAAGACAGCTAGTATTCATACAATCTTGCGAAAAAAAAGTTTTTTTATAGGTATATATTTAAAATAAATATATATATATATACATATATTTCTTTTTATTTTTATATTATGTCACTACCTTTTTTTTTAAAGTATATTAAACTCTGTCGTTTCTAGGCTAAACCATTTTTTCCTACTTCATGATGCTTCAGCTTTATCATTCCTAAATAAATGTTCTAAATCTTGCTCTATTGAATTAGCTAAATTTTTAGTTTATCTTAATTAAATATCTGTATATAATGATAGTATTGAAATTTTAAACCTTTCCTTTAACCATTTGATCTTTTGTAGCATTGAAAATTATTTTGTTATGTAATGAAATGTTCTCATATTTTAAGTTATTCTAACTTAATGAAATATTTTAAAAACCAATTTAAATCACATTTGAATTTTTGCATTTGGTTATCTCTATATACTGTAGTGAACACTTCTGATTATTTAAAATTAAAATTCTATGCTTAAAAGCCTCTTCTATGACCAATAACATATTATTATATTTCGCTAATAAGATAAAATATCTGCATCAAAATCTTGTTAACAAAAACACTAAGTTTGCTTTCTCTAGGTATCAGAAAATTTTTTGAATTTTATTTTTAATGAAAAAAAAAAATTGCAATTTAATACTACCATTCTTTTATATACAAAATTATAACAAAATCCAACAAAGCTTTAACAGAAATGTATGTTAAGAATTTTAATATTATATTAAACTAGTTGTTGACATCAATATTATGTTGACATGTTATTTAGACATAATATATTGAGAAAATAAAGAATAAAAAACAATAAATTTACAATAAAGTTGACATGTTTTATCTAAAGTTGACTGGGTGACATCTGCTACCAATGGAACATCAACAGATGGTATGGTGTTATATTTCTACAATCCTATAATATTAATACTTTGAATATTAATAATAATATGTGTATCTTTTTTTTTTTACAAAGTTTAACTTATTTTTACTTGAGGATAATATATAAACACAATCCATAATATAATTTAAAGCTGAACTAATCCTTTTTTTGTTGGAACATTGCCATATGCCACATATGAAATACCAACAGAGGACATGCTGGTATATTTGTAGATCAATACTCATGTATTATATTATTGCTTTGCTTTAGTAATGATAATTTTTTTATTGATTGATGATTACTGATTTAATGTTTACTAGCTTATTAAAAACAATTCTCTTATTATAATCTTATTTTGGATTCTATAATCTTATTTACATTATTCATATTATATTTTATTAGAAAATTAGAGCTGCTGGTTGATTAAAAAAATGATTGAAATCAGCATATAATTAAAAGTTTATCGCAAATTAACGTTCATTTAAATCGACACACTATATCACATTTATTTGTTTTCAAACTAGATTGTCATTATATTCATAGCATTGGCACAATAAACTAGTCAGTTCAATTTACCATTTAGTTATAACTAATTGTAACAGATCTATTAAGCATTAGGGTAAATGTCTGTTGAATTAGTTTATTCAGACCAATTTATTGACTTGTATCATTTAAGTCAGGTGATACGAGCTTTTTTTTTTTAATTAACAAGCAACACTTTGCCCCACATAAGTCTTATATAAGTCTCTCAATTACCATACATTCCCCCTCCACTCCAAAAATACACTCGAAATAGTAGCAGATTTTCAGTTTCTGCGTTCAGGTGTTTTATCTTCTTCTTCTTCCTTTAACTCTACAGCCCATTTAGGGTTGGCTTTTTGAAGAAAAAAAATATTATATATTTCTGTGTATAGAATTGTATTGATTTCTTTTTCTTGATTTATTTCTGCAACGCAGAAATAATTTTTTTGTTACAATTAAAAAAAAAAGTTAATTGCATATTTATTTATTGCATTAATTACGCACTAAATGCAGTTAATCAGCAGCCCTAAAATAAATGTATTAAATTTATAGACTTTTATAAGAAATATTGTTATAAAATATTATTTTCCATGAAAAGTACATAATAATTTAGCTGTTACGTGGTGAAAGGAGATTGTGGTTCCTTTCCACTAACGGGTTATTAACTTGGAGTATGAGAGAGTGTTGATGCTAGTGGTCTGATGACAATATTTATATTTTACAGCTCAAAGTCAAACATTACCGGTTCTTTAGCTGATATAACAAGTTTATTACATGCAGATATTGACACCAGTTGTTCTCAAATACACTACTTCAGCTTATGTCCCTTTTTTTACTCCGCCATTGCCAGCATTGTTGGCGGCGCTGATGCATGTCTGCCATGCCTACAGAGTGGTGAGTGTGCCCGCTAACATCTGCCGGGATGGCAGAAAAAAGGCTTTTTAAGACCTGCTCAGACTTACCATATCTTTTGGGGGTGTGTACTGGCAGGAATGATATAGCAAAGGGCTTTTCGCTTTTCCTACTGCTCGTACAGAGGATAGGGTGTAATGTGCCTGATCCCCCGCCTGAAATGGCAGGCTGCAAGGTGGGCTTGAGTGGGACTGAGCAGAAGGGTGTTGTGTGCCGACCACATCTTCCATCACCGCCAGCTGTAAATAGTATGGTTTTGGATATTCCTCATTGACCACAGTACCACTCTGTCGCAAAAGGTTTATTTTTTCCTGACCCGAGATTCCCAATGATCTTTTCCCCATAAACCATGGTATGTCTCCCAGAACAGGATAACCTGGCACAGGAGATACCTTTTCACCTTATTGATCATGGTACCCCCTGTTCCAGGTAAGCTTACACCCCACTCTCTCGCTCGCTCGTCCTTTTCTCACTCTCTCAAAATCATACAGCTTATATACCCTAAACCAGGGGTCGGCAACCTTTTGAGACGAAAGAGCCAAAAGTTAAAATTTACAATTTTCTCAGGTTTTAAAGAGCCACTAAAATCGTTATTCCAATATTATGGTATTTGATTAGGCCACAATTTGACATCGAAAGAGCCGCAACTTGACATCAAAAGAGCCACATGTGGTTCGCAAACCGCAGGTTGCAGACCCCTGCCCTTAACGATTGAGTGATTTATTAGCCCTAACTACTTCTTGCCCCAACTAACTCTGCCTTTGGGATAATTTATGTGACAGCTCTGGGAGATGGGAAAGAGATTGATACCTAAACATGGGATTTATAAAACTTTCTAGTTAAACATTTTCCCAAAGTGTTAATTCCACCGTAACAGCATTTCTGAATGAATCTAACCTCCCTTACGATTCAATGACTAAACCTGCACCCCCTCGTATCAGGGTCATTCTTCTACAGGTATCAGTTTCCCCTGAGTCCCACTGCTCACCTTGCCCACTATAAATCAACGCCGCCCCCCCCCCCCCACTAGTGATCTGACACCGTTGCCTATCTCTTGAATGATTCAGCAATTTGGTCACTATAGTATTATTACCTGAAGCTCACAGCCCAATGCATAACATTTAGTATAGTTTTTTACTTAAATGTGCTATTATCATCTGCTCTTCTATGGCGTGTGCGTGGTCGAAGTCAAGGACATTTGTGTCATCAAGACATGATAATTTTTGTTTACTGGGGTGTAAATGATCTTGGAACCCTATAATAGTATCTAATGGTTGTTCTGTAGTTATTAAAGTCTCTTCACAGATTATTATTTATTCAAGAAAGAGTTATATAATCAAGAATTTTTATAATGACTTGCTTACTGACAATACTCTCGTTTATGAATTGGTTTATTTTCAGTACTATGATTTGTTCCAGAAAAAAAAAATAGAGATATACACACTGATGATCCTATTTATATAGATATCACAGTGTTTGTTGATTATGAGTGTGTCAGTGAGTATGTTCTGTCAATAGATGTATATTTCCTGTGTCAGCAAATATATGTGTATTTCATTTCAATAGATTTGTCTTTCCTGTCAATAGGAAAGTGTATTAACCAATCATTCTCTGTGTAGTAGATGTCAGTAAATATGTTTTTGTTTTCAAAATAATTTTGTCAGTGTGCATCGCTTGTCAGTAGGATAGTGTGTGCACCAATGTATGTATAACTTTGCATGACAGTTTTTGTGAAAAAGTCTCTGAATGTTATATGGGATTGTTTCCGTAACAAACCCTTGTCATGAATGTAACCAATATGATACACAACATTTAAAACTATCTTACAATATTTCTCCTTGAATTATTTGACTTTATTCCTTTGACTCCTTGCGGAGTAAAAGGCATCTGTAATAGCTTTCCACACACTTTCAGGTTAAGGCAATCAACATTTTTTTTTTCTGTGTAATATGATTTGGATTCATGGACAGGAAGATAACAGAAGAACTCTATACTCAACATTATTGGTTGGGGTTAATGATCTTACAGGGATTGCCCATTATTTATGCCAAAATTCATGGTCAGGGACTTTTTGGTATTGTTCCAGAAGAAAACAGCTTAAATGTATCAGAATAAATGTTGTGCATGCATTTTTTAAAATGATACATAAGTGTCAGTGTTAATTTTTAGTCATGAAAAATAGGCATCCCCATAAAAAAGCCCAAATATGTATATAGTGGCAAAAATGAATACAAGCCTGGTGCCTTTTTTTGGCAATATGATAGGAAGAACTAAATAAATGTATCATATCAATATTCACTACTACAACATATATAATCAATACATGTCTTAAACATTTCTAGCTGTCAGGGAGTATTTAAAGGCCTTTTTTCCCAACCTTGCTTACTCTACCAAAATATTTTTGATAATTATGTAGTCAAAACTATGTTAGACGTTTTGTATTTTGTTCTTTTGTTCAGGAAAGAGTATCTTGAAGTTGCATTAAAAATATTAAACATTTTGAGCATATTCAGCATCAGACTGATTCCTTATAATTTTTTAAATGTATATTTTCATTTTTCTGAGCAAAATATACCATTTTGACGTAACAATTTTTGTTATCAAGACTTTTTTTTATAAAACTGCTAACTTTTGTTTTTGACGTTGTATGGGTAACATTCCTATCTTCTTCTTCTTCCTATGCCTGCCTATAATTTTTAACATTTCATATATTTTCAGTCCAACAACAATCTGTTCTTGACAGTAGCTCCGATGCAGGCAAAGGTGTGCTTTCAGCTCATGTGATTTGCACAGTCTTTGTAATTATACTATCTATAACTGCGATAGTGATTCTTTTCAGTAAGTAAAAAAAAACAATATTATCATTAAAAAAGTGAAAATGGATGCTTATATTGAATGATTCTGTTATACCTTTATTATTTATTTATTGGTTAAGACATAATATGTGGTTAGTAGATTGAATAATAACTTGAATCTAAATTCTGTGAATGTAATTTCCATTGTCGAACTTTCTCATAAAATTTTCTGTATAAACATCAATTTTTTAAATATTTTTTTTGAAATTCAATCATGTTTCTATAGTCCAGCCTTTTTACTCCCTCAACTAATGTTAAAGGTACATATTAAAGCTGGTAGGAATTAAGACTGTTTCCATAATGTTTCTGAAAACATTCAAGGATTATCAGGGACCATTAGGTTGACATTTGAGCATTTTAAACCACTTGGCCAGGGGGATAAATTTACCAGGATAAAAATATTTTTCAGAAATAAAATCTATAGCCATAAAAAAAAATTTAGTAAAATACGCATATTAATGTAATATTTGTAATTTTCTTTATTTCAGAATCTGGTGATTTTAATACATATTTAATCTTACTGTATGTATCAGTAATAATATTTGAGATAGCTCAATTAATTCTGGTAATTGTGTCTGCTACAAGTATTGATTGTAAGTAAAAGCTATAATAAATAATTTCATAATTATTTTTATTTCCTACTTTTTTTCTTAAAAATTAAGAGATTAAATACTATCATTGCTTTGCATGTTTTAAAAGTAAATAAAAATTGCTTACATGTTGTCAAACAGTTTGGTATTGGCTGACATAATATTTTACTCTTATGATTTCATGATCAAAAAGAAAAAAAAAATTTGTAGTCGACAGATTTTTTATATTTTTTTTTTCTCAATCTAAAATGTGAAATATATTCTATTCATAGATAAAATTTGATTTTGTAGGCTATGTAATGTTGGTAATACATTTTTTTCATAAGGAAGCTATTTTTAGTTTCAGAGATATCGGATAAGGAACTATTATTGTGGTTGCTTTTAGTTTACAGTTTAAAAATGTCATGTGTTTAAAAAAAAAAAGCTAAACCTACTATAAACCAATAAAGTAATATTTAGAATTTGCGTCTTATATTTAAATCCACAAAAACAATTACAACTTTTATTAAAAAAATATAAATTATGAATGGAGAAGCTGCCATTATTATAAATAGTTAATTTTTTATAGGAAACAGATTCACTTTTGATTTACCACATATTTTATCAGAGTTATTATGAAATTTACTTTGTAAACTTTGAACTTAAAAAAGTAATATTTTTATTGTTTAAAAGCAATAAAAGAGCCACAAATAAAAGAAACTAAATGCAATGTGGAGGCATGTAGAACATATAATATTGGAAAAATCCACTGGGAAAATCTTTAACAAACAATAAAAATAAAGCTCAGCAGAAAGGGTCAAAATAGGCAAACAAAATAAGAAAAGAGCAGAGTGGTATTATGACAAATTCAAAAAAAAGAAGTAAAAGAAACAAATTTAGATTTATAAAGCTATAAAGAGCAGCCTAAAGGTCAACACAAGTGTCAGTCAAGGCCAGATTAATAAGAACCCATATCCATACAAATAATTACACAAGCCATAATTGTCGAATTCAAACACAAGAAACTTTAATCAAAAGAATATCTTAAGTCCATCCGAAAAAAATATCCCAGTCCCCCTGATCACAGTCCTTCCACAACCTCACTCTCCAAGTGTTCTCCCCACACTTTCCCCTAGTTGTTTTTTTTTTTTTAAAACAAATACCAGATCTCTCCTCACTCATTATTCACAACACATCCCTTTCTAAATTCAATTCCTCCCACCATAATATCCTGACAACAAGCATACACGGGGAGGCTAGAAGAAAAGCTACCAAAACATGCTGAAGAAAAAACAAAACATAAATGGGGAAAAATAAAAAAACTAGAAGAACTTTCGGTTTAAAATGTATATGGTTATCAAGGAGGAAAGCAATGCTTTCAAGCAAGATCACATGTGTCTTAGTGAATCAGGAGGACTTCCTCATAAAAAATGAGATAGTTCTAGAAAGGTGGGCCGAATATTTCAAACAAATGATGACAACCAGTATTGACAGCATAGGAGAAATCATAAACATCACAGATAACCAAGAAACAGTAATAGGGGAATCAAACATAGGAAAATAAGCAGTTTGAGAAAAAAGACTAAAAAAAAAACAACAAATCACCAGGAAAAGATAACATACATGTTGAGTTACTAATATGTGGAGGACATACATTGCACCTAGAAATACAGTTAATCAACAAATAATGGAAAGAAGAGCTAATTCAAACAGAATGAAAAACATCCTTGATAGTAACAATCCAAATAAAATGTTCGAAACTAGAATGAAACAACTGTGGAGGAATCACAATGCTAACTAAACCCATCAACCACTGACCATATCTTTCCCTTTTGAAATATTTAAAAAAAATGCTACAAACACAATAAAAATTTACACCAATTTAGGTAGATTACAAAATAGTATTTACAGCATTAACAGAATAACAATCTATAAAAAGAGATGTAAGGACATCAAATTTTCAACAGCTCATTAGATAGTTACACATGACATTAAATAACTCAAGAAGCAAGGCGAAAATACTAGAGAATATCAGAAGAGAATTATAAATAAAGTAGGTTTAAAATGAGACTCCCTATTTTGTATACTGCATATTTTAATCTTAGCAAAAGTCATAAGAAATGTCCAGTGCGATATATGAGGAACAATAGCACATTACCTTTAAAAGTTAGAAATCAATGACTGTGAGAACAGAAACCACATTAAGATAAAATAATACTGAATGCAAAGTGTTTAGAGACCTAGAATTAGCATCACATAAAGCATGTATGACATTCAATGAATCTAAGGCAAATTTCATGCTAATACAATGAAATAAAAATATAGGAAAAGAAAAGAGAACTTTCAATACCAGAGATAAAAAAAATCAACAGAATTTAGGCAACCGAATGTATTAAGCATTACATACAATTGTCAAAAACAGATAGAGTTCAAAAAATATATGAAAACAATGTGCAAGACAATAATAGACAAAACCCAATGAGAAAAGTTAGATGAGGTGAAGGAAGACTTTAAAGCTATTTAAGTGAGACAGTGGGGGAAGTTGACCATAGATCGAGAAAGTGGAAAGGAGTATTATGACAGGCCAGAGACCTACATGAGCCATACAGAGAAGAAGTTCTGTTACATAATTCAAAAACTTATAGATTTAACAAAACCTTGACTAATTTGAAACATTTTACTAATAGGGCCAACTTTTTGTATAATCATTTAAAATATATTTATTTTTACATTTTCTACTTTTCATCATTGAATTACTTAGCTCATAGCTATGTAAAGTTGTACAGAATTTCCATCATTAGTCAAGTTTACAATTTTTCGATGACAAAAATAATGCATACTGCTGATTTATTCCTGATGTGCATAAAAGCTTTAGGTGAAAAAAACCAAATAGTCCAAATTAAACAACACTAGCTATCTGTATTTAGATTTATTATTAGGAGTGAGAGAGTGGAGGAAGAAGACCATGGATCAGGAAAAGTAGAGAAGTGTAATATAGCAGGTCAGGGCCCTAAATGGTCTGTAGAGCCAAAGGAATAAGAAGATAATTTTTTTAGACCAAAGGTCAAATTATTTTCTTTCTTAATTTCTTTTCTTACTGTTATATTTTATTTCAGATAATCTGAATACCAGCATTTTGTTTTGGATAATAATGATAATTTATCAGTGTCTGGTGAATTTTGTTTTGATTTTTGTGGATTGCATTCTTCTTGGAATCAAGACAAGTAAGTTAATTAATGTTGAACATATTTTTAAGAAGGAAGTAGTGTTTTCAATGCCATATAAAACTGTTTTCATGACTGGCTTTTAATAAGGCTGTTCTTTTTCCTCTACACGAAATTCAAAAGTTCCAATTATAATATGGTTTTAAGTATTTGTGTGCATGAAGAGAAAGTTTTCTCCAATTCAAGTTATATTTACTATGGATTACTATATGAACTTTATACCACATTGGTATCTAAGACAGTTATTAATATATTTTAATAAGATGTATTATTATATGCTGTCAAAACCCTATTGGTAAGCTCTTAGTCTAGGGGCACATTGGCGAGAGGTTCCTGTGGGTTGGACATACACATTGATATATATATCACATATAAATCAGTGACTCTTGATAAATAATAAAAGAAATAACTTTAATGCAACTCATAAATTGATATAGAGAAAATATAGTTATGTGTCGATTTCCACCAGTTAAGTCAATACAGCATAAAAACTGGCACATGGCCAAAATAGTATTACCATACAATGAGTGAGTGGGACGGATGGCCGAGATACTTGACTGGTGTAGATACTTGACTGTCAACCTGAGGCCCATGGAATTTTTCAGGTGAAATTTGGTGCAAAGTCGTCCCACAAGTCCACCCAGCTTTAAATGGGTACCTGACTTAAGTTGGGGAAGTAAAGGCGGCTGGGCTTTGTGCTAACCACACAATCCCTACATATGCAGAATCAACAAGCCTTTGATATAATTATAGCCAATCAGAAAAAAAAGTAAAGTGTCATCCTAATATAAATGACAAAGTTGTGAAAGAATCAGTTGAAATTAAATATTTAAATGAAACAATTGCAGCTAATTTTTTTTTTCTTCATAAACATAAACATAAACATTGATTAGACCTATAAAAATGGTCAATAACTGGGCTTTAAACTTTATAAAAAATAGAATCAGGGGTCAATTTATTGAAAAAAATTATTTCTTGAACTCAAAGTATTTAATTAAACAAACAACATCTGTCAGTCATTTGACAATGCAGATATTGATAATAATACTAGATTTACCTTGTAAAGCTCTTTCTTGGAGATAGACCTTAGTTTTATTAGACCACAGTTCTATTTTGAAGTTATCATGAATAGGTAAATGCAATTTTAATTTTAAGTTATGAACAAAATCAAGAAACTGATTTTAAAAAAAAATAAAATAACAATATTGAGCAGACATTATTTAACAAAAAAAAAAAAGAAAAGGTTTTGTATACCAGCAGCCAGACTCTTGTACATTGTACCTGTTCCTTTAAAACACAGCTTTAAAGTGGATCCACAAAGCAAAATTTTTATAATTTATTTTGAGCTTAAATGTAAGTCCTAGTAACATAGTCATACTTGGTATTTTCAAAAAAAGCAGTATTTAATTTAAAAACAAAAATGGGCTTGTTCAGAGACCTGATTTCCTTTTTTACTTCTCTTGGATATAAATGAATCTGTTCCAGTTAGCAGCAAAAGTAATTAACTAAAAAAAAAAATGAAATAACAGACATGCAAATATGAGAAAACCAAAATCTAACACTCACTTAAGGAAGAATTAGTGTTAGATGATAATCAGGTGAGATTGGTCAGGAGTACAAATACTTTTTATTCTAATTCTATATATCCAGATTTAATTGTCTAACTCAGAGTTTAACTTTGTATCTGTTCCAATATTAGAAGCTAATAAGTAAAATAAAATAAAGTACCCTGCCATTGGGGCAGATGAAGTGTATAGTTCATTTGTTTCTATTACCACGGCATAGAAAGGGATTGTATGGTAAGCACAACACCCAGCCGCCTTTACCTCCCCAAGTTAAGTCAGTTACCCATTTAAAGCTGGGCAGACTTTTGAGATGACTTTGCACCAATTAGCACATGGTAAAATGTCATTGTTCATGCCAAGGATCGAACCCAGAACTCTCGGGTCGATATTCAAGTATCTACACTATTCTACACCACTCTCCCATCTGTCCAACAGGGAGCTAATAAGCTGTAATAGAGTTCCACCTGACTTTCTCTTGCTTTGTACTTAGGTAATTAATTTGTTTTTTTATTTCATAAATTCACAGAAACAAAAAGAAATGATAATGAAAATTAGTGCTACATCAAGTGCTATCCTTAAACCTTTCCTAAACATGCAAAGAACAATGAAAACCACCAAAAAACATATAAAAACCCCAAGTAAACATACAAACTTCAAATGCACAAAGAAACAAGAAAATAAGGACACTATTAGGAAGGAAAAAAAAAGTTATTTTTGTGTATGTCAGAGAAACATCTGCCCAGATTCTTTCAGTTTATTTATGAGAAACTTGATTTTTACATGAGACATAGAGTCTACTATGTGAAAATGTTGTTTTTTTTAGGAGACAATTTTATTTAAAATGACAGCAGAAAATAAACTCCATATAACACTATTGTAACTTTGAACAAATTTCTGACATATTAAATAGTTTTTTGTTGTTTTTTTTATTACTGATCGATATGATGTCTGATATAGCTGATAGCCTTTACATATGACAACCTTCACTTTTACATGCATTTTGAGCTCCTAAAAAAAAGTTTGAATACATTTTAAATAAAATAATGATTACTTTTTGCTTTTCTTAACTTCTTTTTAGAATGTGCCAGAAGCCAACAAAAAACTCATCTTTTTAAATTTCTGGTAGCACTACTCTGTGTCCATACCATAATTGGATTGATAGTTTTGCCATTTATAACTTTGTTTGTATGGAGTAAGTAGTGTTTTTTTTTTTCACTTATACAGTCATACTATATTTTCAATTTTATTTTGATTAGATATCATTATTTCTGAATCTAATAAACAAATTTTTATTATAATAGGCCTACATATTTTTTTACTGACTTTATTGATGATGTCTTCTAACCAATTGTTCCCCAATTTTTAGAATTTATTTATTTAGAAACATAGAGTGCTAAAACTTAGTACAAATATTAATTATGAAAGTATTTTTAATTTATTGAGGTATTTTTTGACCTCATATATCCATCTGCCACCTTTTAGTCTGCCCTTTGGTCGTTTCTCACTAGGTGTTGTCTTATATATTGCTGTGGTGCCTGTTCTTTTCTATTCTTTTAGCCCAACCCACCTTTAATCCATTAATTTTGATCTCAGCTCTTATGTAAGGTTCCTTTTATAGCTTGTTTACTTCTGGGTTTATGCATTTGTTGTTGTCCTTTACTCGCCCATATATTTTGCAAAATTTTTTTTACCAAGTTTTTAGTGTATTTTATGTATGTTTTACTACTGTATGTCTCTGGTGGCCTAATCATTGTCTTGTATATTGTTTTCTTAAGTTAGTCTGTTAAAGAATATTTTATGTATTGAGTAATATATTCTGTTACCTATTTCTAGTATGTTTTTGATCTGTATCATTATACATTTTATTCTCATTTATTGTTGAACCTAAGTTCTTTAATTTTAATATATTTTTTTTTCTTTTTCTTCCGGATCATTTTGTTGCATAAACATATATTGTGTCTTTGATTCATTGACTCAAGCCTGCTTTTATAGTCAGTGTTATATCATAGGCGAGTTGCTGGACGGGTTCTATGAATGTTTAATGTAATCGTACCCCCCCCCCTCCACTCCTCTCATTTCAGAGGTAGATTGCTTTTATTCCTCATTTATCTTTTTTTTCGTTTCTTAAAAAAAATTTCTATTAAATGAAATAGTATGCAAGAGTTAGAGTCTTGGTTTAAATAATCTTGAGCTGTTAGTTCTGAATCCACTTTGGCAGTCAACTAAAATTGTTTGGCTAAATTTACCCATTCATTTGTGATTGTTTTCAGTTGTCTGTATGTTATCATTATAAGAGATTCATGTGTAGTTATTGCAGTTTTTTTCTGGATTCATACTATTATGTGAGCAAAGACCTGAAAAATTTCCTTGGTCCTGACCGGAGATTGAACCAGGTACCTTCAGGTTGACAGTCGAGCGTTTTACCACACCACCATCCATCCCCTATCATGTGTGTATCCTCCATATTTGAGTAACTCAGCATTGATGTTATCTTATCCTGATGCTTTTAGTTTTTTGTATCACATTATTTATTTCTTCTATGGATGACTCCTATTTAAAAGCCTTGGTCATTTGTGATATTAGTTACTTCTACTGCACTGTCTGTAACCGTTGTCAACATTTCTTAAAAAATTCTACTCACCTTTAAATCTGTTGAGAACCCCTTTGAGGGTATCCTTGGCTTGTTGCTAAGAGTATGAGGGCTGACTCAATGATGACTCGTATTTGTATTTGTGTTTCTACCACACACAGTCTCACCAACAATTGAACGTACAACAAGTGACGATTATCAATTCAACAAGTGTGTGCAGCGACAAAGTATATTTATTTACAGAGACACCAGTCCGTAACAGAGATCTGGTGGTCTCTTTAAAATCATAAGCAAAAGTAATCCAAAAATGTCAAAGATTAATCCAGTATCAATGATCAGAATTAAGGGGACGTTCTCTCGATAGATCACCTTCTCTCTCTCTCTTTCTATCTCACTCAGAGACACATCAATCGACTAGCTATCACTCAGTCGATGTCAACCGGTCACCCTCGGACCCTCGGTCGAATGTCCACGAATCTATCTTTCATTCCTCATATCACTTTTCCCACGTGACCCCTAGCCAATCAAATATAATATGTTTCTTTCAAATTAGGGGGTGGAGCCTAGATGAGGGGGGGGGAGAAGTACGTCATACCGACAAAGACAGTAGTAACTGGACATTCGTCCCTTTGTCGGCCTTTGAACAGGAGCCCAGTGATCAGAGAGAATTCCCCGTGGAATGTAACGTGTTTCTGCCAACTACCGTCCTACTCATCGGCGGAGGTTTCGCTGTCCACCTGGCTGATGACGCAATTACGGGGGTGGGGTAAAAAGGTGGGGAACTTGAGAACGGGAACGTATATTATTATACATGGTATAATATATACCTCTTAACGTTAGTAATACTATTAAGTTAAGGGTTGGAGTAAGGGGATGGTTTCGACAGATTGAGCGATGCAATATATATTTGAAAAATAATAGCGAAATAATATCTTTGTATGCTGATATGTCTTGGTTTTACTTTACCCCCGGTATGATATTCGTGACTGAAAGCCGTGTACTAATAATATGCTCTTGCTACTGCATTTTCTGCCTGGTTTCTTTTTCTTGATGTTCTAGTTTTTTCCTGGTTACTGCATATATCAAACAATATCATATAAATTGTATTCAGTTAACATCAGGTATAGTTCTTCTACTACCCATATATGGAAAGTAGTTCTTGCCATAAAGAAAAAGAGCGATTTCGCCACTTATCGGGTGCGACTTGGCGTGAAATAATAAAATTCTTGTTTAATATTTCGCTACAATCTTTAATGGACTCCTTTCCAAACAATTATTCATTTAATGTTTTATGATTCAACATGATATTTAAAGCGTGGTGGGTGCCTTCAATAAGCTACATGTTTGTGGTGTTTCCCGTCTTACCCTATACCATTTTTACACCATTTGCGACCTACTGGGCCATCGGA
>JAGDYQ010000033.1:2916047-2929614 GCA_021962125.1 Bulinus truncatus
ATTATTTGGAATTTTTTAATTAATGGAACACCAAGAAGAAATATAGCGATATACTTTAACATGTACATGGTATTTTTAAAGCTTTATTTACAAAATTAATTCTCTATATGATTCTTAAATTTTTTTATTCATGTATGCAAAAAGTGAATTAGAACCTCCATTAATTTAATAGCAAATTATTTTTTAAAATTGCTCAAGAGGACAATACTATTAAATTATCAGTTTTAAAAGGGAAAATAATTATTAAATAATAAAATTAAGAAATATGTAAAACTTTTTGAAGGTAGTAAGATCAATAAACCAATACATGAAAACATTAATTTAAAAAGATATTGAATAGTGAAATTATGATTTTTCATGGTTTGTTTTTAAAAATCAAATGTAAAAAGCTTTAAAAATAGACAGATTTTAAGCATGTTTATCCACAACGTCTGAACTTTGAATTAAAATGAAGTACCATAAATACCTAACCTTAAATTTTTGTGAAAGTTTGGGAAAAAATATAACATTCTGTTATTTAAATAATTTAGAAAATCAAGAATGAAATATTTCAAATAAAAAAAACTTGTGTATTCGAAATTACAACATATGAAATGCATTTCCCATATGTATGTGTAAAAACTAGAGCATATGCTCAGTATATTAAGGTTGTTTCTTACAATTGCTTTTGATGATTATTTATGGCACAATAATGCTTGAAAATTATAATTTAGATAAGGGCCCTTAATAATTGATGAACAAGTAACAGTTAAAAATGGTATAGAAAAACCAAAAAAAAGGAAACAAAATAAAAATACTACAAAGAAATTCAAATGAAAGCGGGTCAAAAAAATAAAAAATAAATTTAGTATCCTGTATATGTAAGTCATAACCTACCACCACATCATTGCATATTTGTATTTTGACCAAGAAAGATCTTGTTTTTTCCATATTTTAATGAAAAAGCACATATTTTAAAGTTTTGAAATATGGACTTTAAAAAATAAACATTATGAAATTGGTATGCATATTACACATCAATTTCATTATAATAAATATTATTTCAACAATAAATAAGTAAGTAAAACAATGGGTTTCTGAATTAACAAGTGGTTAAGTTGTATTAAGTAAATTTTGGTCCTTTATTATGGGTGACTTTTTATATTTTTAAACATCTGAAAAAAAAACGAAAAAAAAACATTTTTGATGTATTATTTTGAAACATAAATAAATTGATCGAAATCTATTTGTATAGATTACCTTATTATCTGTTTAATTTCCCAGTTTGTATTGGAGAAAAAATCTTTGGCAATGCCATCACATGCACATAAGGTTTTACTACGTCAAAGCTTTGATTTGTCACTGAGAAATATGCAAACACCACATTTTTACTAGATATAATTTTGAGCAGAGACATATAGTGAAGTAGTTTTCGAATAGTGTTTCATCTATTTAAAATTGTGAAGAAATATCATAATATTTTTTTTCATGACCTCTATTATTCTTTCTGTAAATAATAATATTATTTTAAAATGATTAAATTTTCTCATAGTTTTATTTTTATTAGTTTTTTATTAATTCATTTAGTTAGGCCATAGATAAGCTTAATACATAAATGATGTTTCACATATACCCCAATTTTTCCCTTACTAGTGAATGACGCTAGTCAGCAATAAGTTTATCATGCCCTTTAACATCAACATGTGCAAGACCACATTCACTGACAAAGTGGCAAGGAGATATGGCCTGAAACAACAACAAAATAGACTTTGATTTCACCAGCTTAATTAACAAAAAAGAATTATTTCTTTTTAAAATATAGTTTAGGAAAATAAAAGGAGGTTGTATAAAACAAAAGTGACACTAAACAATTGGCAATTAAATTTACGTAGTCAGAAGCAAAAGCACAGGTATTTTGAATGGAGTTCAGGTCTGTGATGTGTGTATGGAAGAGAGGTTTGTGCACATTTTTCATGCACATGGTATAAACGAAAACTTGATTGTGCTCTGTTAGTGAGCAGCTGCAAGTAAGACGTGAGAGCACATAAGGATTTGGTCGTTTATTTTTGCATTTAAGCCCCTATGCCATGTAGCCGGTTTATTCACGTACATGATGTTTGGTGTGTGTGGTAGGATGACCGCCCTGGAGAAGAGCCATTGTTGTGTAGTTATTTTAGACAAATACGTTAATGTAAAGGTATCATATAATGCAGTGAGATTTGTCATATTTTTTGGATGATGATTTTTTTTTGTGGTATAGTCCCCTAGATTGGATGTGTTTTCTCAAATAGTACATTAGCTGGAATTGTGCCTAGTCAGCCCCTGCTGAGAATTGCACCTTGACAGCCCCTGATTTTGAATGAAACCACCTAGCCGGTCTTGAAGAGAGTTTAGACAAAATGCATCATGCTTGAGAGAGATCACTGGACAAAGCATAATATCTGATGTTTTGCTTTCCCAGTTTATTTATTACTTGTGGTAATACTATTTTGGCCATGTTTTAGTTTTTTATTATTATTTTCTCCCTATTATCAATTTATGAGTTGCATTTAAAGTTATTTGTTTTATTATTTATCTAGAGTCACTGATTTATTGTATGATATATGAAATGTTAATGCTGGGGATGTCAACCTATGGGGACCACAGGGGGACTTTGCACCAATTCCCATACTAGACCACAACTTCCAATTGGGTTGTGACCCCATTATTGGGATAAACAAAGGAACTAGTCAAGGAAATGAGGAATTTGATATATTAAATAGTAAAACATTTTGAAATATCAGAATCTGCTTAGAAAATATTTGCCCATTTCCAATTGCTATTTTGATTCACTGAACCATAATCTAGTTTTCAGGGTTTTCATCTAATTCATGGTTCTATATCTCAGAAAAATGGCATCAAATCCCAAAATTGTTTAGTGAAAGATTCAAGGGATGTTGTATATATAAGGCTAACAATTTGACATTATCCCATTAGACATTAGGATCCGATAATTCAACCCCCCTATATCTTTTAAAAGAGAAAATTGTTAACATATTATAACACAAATATTTTTCAGACATCAGCCTTTTTGCCATTTTCTAAAGCCTTGATTAATTTGAAAAGTTATGACTTGAAATAATTAAGTTAAACTGATATTAAAAAAAAATCATTTTCAGTATTTATTAATTTAATAAGTTAATCTCTTTTTTTAAAAGATATGTAGAATGTGAAAAATGTTTTACTGGTAGAAAAAGAAATTTTTTTTATTATTTGACAATTTATCTATGTTAATTTTATTGCAAATTATTAAAAAATTATTGAAAAATACAATTAAGAAATTGTTTTTTTTTTGAGATCTAAAAAAATAGTAATCTTAAATATACATGTGCCAGACTGTCATAAAATCTGAATCAGTTATGTTTGTTTTTACAATGACCTGAAATCAAGCTTGATCTGACAGACTTCTAAAGTTTAGTTCTGATCATAAGGTTTCCAGGAAGCTATGAGTAAATATTGTAATACAATGACGATAATAAATAACCACACAATTGAAGGAGAATTCAAGATGGCATTATGTGAAATAAAAATGAAGCATATGCAATTACCAAACCTTGGAACCTATTACACCTTTGAACCATGAACAATCAGTGGACAGTGAGAAGATACTGTATCAAAACCAGCATCCATCTCTCAGGTCGACTGACTTTGGCTCGGATCCATTTTGTATGTCCATAGTACTTTTTGTCCCACCCTCCTTTGTAAGGAATAAGTAGTAACACAGATGGTAAACACATATATAAATACATAGCTAGAAATTTTGAGGTACCCAGATCAATTTTGACACTCTTACAAACCTGAAAGAAACTCTTAAAATATTGGATTAAACTCTTCATAAACCTGAATTTTTTTTTGCTAACAAAATGGTACTGTACACACCTTTGTTAAGTATTTACCAACTAATAGCAAAAAACAAATTGTGATCCAGTTGTAAAATTATTAATAGAAAAAATTCATAAATAATAAAAACGTGAAGACAATTTATAAAGTTAATTTTTTCATTTTAAATAGCTAAGCCAAATAACTTGCACGTAAACTGAAATCAATAAAATTGAAGAAGAAAATAAAATATATGTAACTGTTGCAAGACTTTACTAACCTCCCGCTTTGGATACTCATTAACTAAAAAGCTCCTTTGTTAGTGAGGGTACAGTCTACAGACATCCATTTTCTGCTAATTAATTTTGCATTATCTGTAAACTAGCAAACAATAGTGATCTGCATGTCTGAGTAAAGTAATGCAAATCTAAGTACCTCTAAGTTCTGGATTTTACCCTAGATGGAACTTATAATTATGTATCAATTCATATACATGTTTACATCATATCAATGTATTATTATTATTGCTTTTTTTATAACTCTTTGACAATTGCTGGAAGTTTTAAATATTTTAAGATACCTTTTAAAGCTGGTTTTGCGTATTCTGAAGGTATTTTGTTTTAATCAATTATATGTATTTAAGATTATACAGTGTTTATTATTGATCAATCCCTATTTGATAAGAAATTAAAAAGGAGACCATGAATCCAGGTTTAAACCAATAATGTACTGAAATAATCTACCTGAATCTAAGACTTTATTGATTATTATTCGTTATTATTTCTTGAACTAAAGTGATGAAGCATTTCAACATAGATCAGCAACCTAATGAAATATTATTGGTTCAGTCATATTAAAACCAACACTGAGAATATTAATTCAATATCTATTGACCTAGCATTAAAAACATGTTAATAATAGTGAGCCAATGAGACCAATGCTGAATTTCTAGTAATAACTATCATTTATTATTAATTAATGACTTATAATAAAGTACTTCAGGTAGAGCGCAATAATCCAAAAATATCTATCATCATTTTGAAAATCTGTGAATTTTAATCGTCATCCTGTTCTCCTGGAACGAATTGGGAGTCTTTGATGGCAATATCTCTCAAGACGGTCATTCCAGGGACTATAACCTCTGCAACCCTATATTTTGCAAGCCTATCTCTGTTAACAAAGTTAAAAGCGTTGCTGTTTCAGAGGCAGTCAATATTTTTTTTTTGTTAACTATAGAAAAAGACTGTTTATAAATGTTGGTACAGAATATTCATTATATCAAAGGTTCCTAATTAATAAAAATGGATTTACTACCATATCCCTAAGTTTTTTTTCGATTACGGACCAATGTTTTGTATCACGTGTTGAAAAAACCATTTTCTTCTAATTAGTAGCTGCTCAACTGACGATCTTCTAGGTTGTCTACAGTGTATTTGAACTCTAGACTGACTGAGAGATAGTCACTGCTACAGATGCATTATTGAGTCTTATGATTGCTTAGTAGTTCAATTAAAAAAAACACTATTAAAATTTTTTTCATGATGTGAAATGTCATATAGTGAATTGATACTAGAACCATATAATAAAATAAAGACATCGGGACTAATTTTTATGTTCAGAATAAAAAAAAAAACTGAGAAAAATATTAATTCTATATATATGCTTTACAAATAATAAAACAAAAAGCTTGCGAATTATTTTATGAAATGCAAGAAAAAATGAATAAAAAGATAATTAGATTTCAATAGATGATTTATGAAAAAGAAATTGTTCTTAGTATAAAAATTTTCGATTTTACTTGAGCTATGAGCTCAAATATCAGGAAACAGATTTTGAACAGCTCACCCCAAGATAAAAAATAAAGTCACATCTTTTCATTAAAGTAATGTTTTTGAGCCAGTAAAAAAAAACATCAAAACATTCTCTTCTAACTGGAAAATAAAGATTTTAAAAAATATCCTTCAAGATACATTTAGTAGGTTTACTTATCTATTAAAGAGTTTTTTATATTGTTTTTTATGTAAGTGAAACTCATGTATAATCAAATGTATTTAATCACCTCAACATTCATTGGTTTTAAAAGATGCAGGCCAGTTTAGGATGCATGATACATTTTAGTATTTCTTTCAGAAGATATGCTCATTGTGGAAGAAAGAGATAAAAAAAGGATACAATTAACAAGTCTACTCCACAGTTTTGAGATATGTCCAAACACTTTTTAATCAATCTCAGTCATGATGTACTTACTCGCTTAAAATATAAAGTATTTAATTAGAATAATAATAAAAAGTATAAACCCCCCCCCCCCCCCCCCCCCCCCCCCCCCCCCCCCCCCCCCCCCCCCCCATCGATTCTCACAAGGGAATATTTAGGTTGTTTTCCACGTTATTTTTTTCTTCCCTTTTATTTATCACTTGATCTGGCAGTGCTATACAGAAAAGGTGCAAATATTAACTAGTCACTTAGGTCTAAGTGTCACATGACTACTAACCAAACATAAACAAAAAGTAACTTAATTTCTTAAGCCGAGATGAAATCAACCGGAGGGCAATAAATAGAGTATAAATTATGAAATGATCTTAAATAAATATCACCATTTTCTTTTGAAAACCCTGAATTTTCTTTTGTATACTCCGACAATATGATGGATACATCTACAGGTCATTTTTCATAATAAAAAAAGTTAGTATTTAAAGTCAGTCCGACTTTAATTAAAAATATCAGTAGCATTTTCCCCCCATCATTATCATTACAGTGGAATTTACTATAGCCTATAAAAAAATTAAGTCACAGTATAAAACTTTATAACTTAGACAGAAATATATGATAAACAATTCGTACTGATACAGTGTCCACGGCGACCTGTTGATTGTTTCCGTGTTATACAGTCAAGTAGCCTATTATAAATATCCTTTAGTAACGTACAAGTCAGAAGGTTATTTTTGGTGGAAGCATCTGCATTTAAAGTCACACTTTAGGAGACACAAAGCATAGGACAAAATATAATATAATGATAACTAAAAATAAATAAGATACGTGCCGTATCACAATTAAGTTACATTCCATTTGAACTTTGATCTTCCTGTTTCGCAAGAGTTCAGAAGTTTTATTAATATGTATGCCAACTAACGTGCTTTTATCAAAGGGTGACAACTGCATTTTTGACGTACTTTGTATGAAAGGGAAAAGTGTGCGGCCTCATAACCATCTGCAATGTATCATTCACAATTGTGTTTAAAAAAAAATTAAAATGAACTAATAATCACATAAAATGGTAAAATGTTGTTTTCAAATCTCCTTCCCTTAGAATACTAATTCAGCAATAGGAATCGTCGCCCCAGTCAGAGCCACAGATTATATTTTTAGTAATTTTATATCTAATGTCTGTGGTGGTCAGAGCGGACAACTTGGATGTATGCCCAGCAATGTATAACTTTTAACAATTTTTAGCGGTATATATAAAAGTACGTAGCAGTGTATATAAGTATATATTAGTGCATTTAAGTTTATATTAGACTAGTGCAGAGCAGTATGCAGCAGTGTTTACTGTTTAGCAATACTGCAATACATTATTATTATAATTAATGGTGTGGACTTTCGCACGTCGGACGACCTAATAAGAAAGGCTATTATACGTTTGAAAATAAACATACATGATATATTTTAACTGATTCGTAATTGCTATCCATTTCTTTTTCTAAAAAAGACTCTCAGAAACTATAAGAAATGGGCCCCCTATTGTGTCAAAGTGCCTTTTAATTTGTCCAGTAAGGATTGTAAATATTATGGGGCCCCAAAGTGGCAAAAAGGTTAGAAAATAAATTACAAAGGATATATAGCCATAATATAGCGACGGTGTACCACCTAAAGTACCCACATTGAGGGACAAATGAATGAAAATGATTCATAAACAAGTGTATTGATTAATGTGTGATGTGTTGAGTTTCTTAAATTTAATTGATCAAAAAATATTCATCGTTGAAACATTAAAATGACAGCTCCATTTACAGTAAAATCCCAATGTATTATTTTTTTCTGATAGTCTTTAGTTTAGTGTAGGCTTCAGGTGTTGGCAGCTATAGTGCAGGCCCGTAGCGTGAGGGGGGGCAGGGGAGGGCCGGCCCCCACCCCCTGCGTTTTGTCTGGCCCCCCTGCTTATTTGTTCTACTTAGTAAAATGTATTACCTGCCCCCCCTGCTATTGCCTGGCCCTTGCTGTAGAATGCCAGGCCCCTGCTGTAGAATTTCCACGCTACGGGGCTCGGGGGCTGCTATAGTGCCTGGTTATGTCAGATCGTCTGATTCAAGGCCGTCTCATACTTTTATATCTATGGTCTCATAGATGATTTAAAGGGAGATAACTAGGTTTTAAACTTAAATTTACTCGCTTGTTGTCGCTGCTGGTACAATATATGGCCGTATATCTACTGTCAACTTATGATAGCAATGCTTGTCTAATGTTGTATTTATTTTCTTACATGCATTTTACACTAAATTTCTGGAATGAATAGGAACAGTAATGGGACTATTACCAGTACCAGTGATATGTCTTCTAATGGGTACGATTGCATTTTAATAATCATTCAAATTTGTCAGTTATTTTATTATTAGTTACTGCAGTTAAGCAGTCTTTCTGTTTAATCACTTTAATTTTAATGATTATGTCTATATCATATACATGCCATCCAATGATAATGTAATGACAGTAAGTTGATTGCATTGAAGTATTAATGAGCTCACTCTCGGCTTTGCACTACCCTAGTCATTTCATCAGTCCATTAAAGTCATGAGTGATATAGTTAGTGAATAAAGTAAATAAACGCAGTGGCTACGGCACCAGCCAAAACCATTATATTAGCGTATGAAAGTCACTGACCTATAATCATCAAAAGTTGCAATTTAAAAAAAATTATTTTTCAAAATATTTAAATAAAGGGTTAGGATTAGGGTTAGGGTGTGGAGCAATATCTATGGCTGGTACCCGGGGAAAAAAAAATTAGGATTCTGTCTGGTCAGAACCGTAGCAAGTGCGGTAAATAAATTAGGTTAACTTCAAACTACTTTATTTTTTTTTCGCAGTGGCTACGGCACCAGCAAGTTAGCGTATGAAAGTCACTGACCTATAATCATCAAAAGTTGCAATTTTAGAAAATTATTTTTTAAAATATTTAAATATAGGGTTAGGATTAGGGATAGGGAAAGGGTTAGGGTGTGGAGCAATATCTATGGCTGGTACTTGGATAAAAATAATACGAGTTCTGACTTGCTGGTGCCGTAGCAAGTGCTTTTTTTTTTTTAAGGTTGGCAATCATTTTATGATTGGTATGAATGAGCTATCTTTTATTATCTTTAAACTCTCTATTCTAGAGTAATATTTAGTCAGGAGCCATGAACATTTTTATTAATTAGTTTTAAGTGATTGAATTCTATGGTTGAGCTCTTTTTTGCTAGTTCTAGGGGAGGGGGGGGATGAGCATTGATGAACAAAAGTGATCCTAAGTGATACTTGGTTAGAGACAGTGATGTTTTTTCCTTTTTCTTGCTTAGGCTAAACATTAGGTTTTGACTTGTGGAACCTAGCATTTTGGAATACATTTTATGTACAGCAAACATTTTTTGACTAAAAATTTAATGAACCTATTTAATCATAGAATATGAATATTTGTTGTTCTTATCAATGAAGGCTTAAAACTTTTATAATTTATTCACTTCTTAATTTAGGTCAATTATTTTCTTCCCTATTATTTTAAAAATGTCTTTAAAAATACACCACTGGAAACAATCATTTCATTGAACTGCTCTGCCTGTGATATGTCGATTCGGTTTTTACTTGAGTCACTTTTTTATTTCATTATTTAAACCACTTTGGTGGCCCTCAATCAAAGATATCATTTCCCTTTGAGTGGGCTTGCAAAAATACAGTTTGAACAGGTAAAAAAATATATGAACCTCCGTCCAAACTTTTGTAGGGTAATGGTTGAGTTACACTCACCATATTCAGCACATTTATACATCATAGTAACAATTTTTTTCTGGTGACATATTTAAAAAAAACCAAAAAAAAACTCAACATAACTCATGCCAAGTGAATGGTAAAAAATGTGTACCCCCTCCCCCTTTTTTTGTTTTTAAATCTAAAAGAGTCATACCACTACCTCCTTTAGCAATGTTTTAAAGTAAGAATAAGAATATTTACGAAATTTATTTAAAGCAATCAATTTTTTAATATTTTTTTTTTTATTTTTGGGGCCATAGCCAATAGTGCAATGACCATGAAGGCATCACATAAGCTGTAGGTTGGTGATTGAACACACCAGGAGTTGAATCAGTAACTCATAGTATTTAAACACACCAGGAGTTGAAACAATAACTCATAGTATTTGAACACACCAGGAGTTGAAACAATAACTCATAGTATTTGGATCGGGTTACAGCATCCACCAGTTTTTTTTTTTATTATAACATGTTATTTTTTAAAATTCGTTTTTTTTTTTTTGTGGATCAAATTCATGTTTCTTAGGGTAGGGACCACCTTCAATATAGTTAGGTGCTAACAATTGTTTTTTCAGTTATGCCATATGTTTATATAATTATTTTTTTTTTAGCCGTTCACACAGTGTCTGTGATCCTGGCCAATCAAACTCCTCCTCTGACAGCCAAAAAGTCATCGCTTATTCTTTCTGAAATAAAAAAATGGGGTGATGAAGGTGCAATGCTCCAGGTAAAGAAAATTTTATTTTCTAATTAACTAGCCCAGTAAAATCTTATCTGATTGAGATAACAGAGCAACTGTTATTTGCAGCTATGGATTGATTTTAGAGAAGCTAGCATTGAAAGTTTAAATCTTTTTTTGTTTCCCCACTGAACTTACCAACACACATCATTTGTGGGGTGGCGTTTTCAAAAATAAAATTGGAACAGGAGACTTGTTGACCTAATGTGCTTCCACACCTCCCCCCCCCCCATTATAGAGTGTTCCACAGCTTCATTTATGCACTAATTCATCTTTATAGTTTTCTGTTTATGGTTTCTGAAAACAGTCTGACAATCAATTTTTGTTTAAATTTGCATTTAAAATTGAACATAATTAAAAAGATGAGTGAATTCACAGGTGAACTGTACATCTCATATCCCTGCATCGCCTGACTCACTGAAGTGGATTGATCCCAAATCAGAACGAGATTCCAATATCCGTTTGTCATGGCCAAGCGACTCGACAGTGACTATGACCATCCAGTCCCTTCGTCTATCAGATGCTGGGCATTACACATGTGTGCTGCTAATGGATAACGGCGGACAGGAAACAGCTGAATTTTCACTTCTCATGAAACACAAGGGTGAGTCTCATTTTAGGATGAAAATTGTGTCAGACAGATTATTCTGACTTATGTAAGAGGGATCTACTGAAATAGCTGTTTATGACAGATCTATGTAAAAATCATTGTCGTATATCTTTGGTAGCCGAACAAAACAGACACAGAGTTCAATACAGAATGATGTAACTAAGTGTTGTAAGCAGAACAATACTGAATGATGTAACTTAGTCTTGTAAGCAGAACAAAACCAATACTATCTCACTTAAAATATGTGCACAGGTGTGCAATTGTAAACCTAGTAGGCATCCAATATTGATATGAAATTATTATATATAAATTTAATCAACACTTAATACTAGAGTCCCTGTAAAAGACAAATGTCCAAAATGACAATGCAATGGCAAATGAATACACATCCTTCCATTACTATCATGTTACTCCATTTAAGGTAGTAGGTAGTCTGTCCTTTCCTTGGGACCTCAGTTGCATAATTAAAATAATTGGTATTGCAGTAATATTATATCTGAAAATCTGTGTCACACGACCTGCCTTTAATTCCCTGAAACATTTAGAGCATGAATTTAACAAAGGGCAATCACTCCATTAAATGTTAATTGAGATAAGCTAGACAGAGCTGTAACAACGACCTATGAGAACCACAGATTTTTTTCAGCTTCTATTGAGATATCCCCTTGTGTCTCTTGTGGTGCCTCCACGGCAATCATTGCACTATTGTCTATGGTGGGGATGAAATAATGTTACGAAGGAAGCTGCCCTATTGGTTGTCTATAGGAACTAAGAGATAAACGTCTTATCCTTTCACATACTTTAAAAAAATAATTTTCCTTTTCAGTCCCTCCTACTTCTATAACTAGGTCTGGTTAGTCTGGAGTGCTCAGATGCTCAGTAGCTGAATAGTCATATTGTACGATAGTTGTAATTTAGAAACATTGTTTCTGGTAGACTTGTTTTTTTCCAAGTCTTCTATAAATTTTTTTCGTTATATATTTCTTGATTTAGATGGAAACTCTTCAACATGCGGAGTAACTCAGTTCAGATGTAAGAAGTTTAAGCATTGCATTTTTGTGCGCTACCGATGTGATGGCAAAGATGACTGTGGGGATGGTACAGACGAGGAGCGTGAAAGTAAGATTTCATTTTTATGAATTAAAATTTAACAGAATGTGGCAAAAAATTAATTGGCATTTTTTTTTTTTTTTTGCAATTTTGTATTTGTCAATTTTTTAACAAATGTATACTTTGTTTCAACTGTTTAGCTGATCCGTGCATTGGAAAATTTAGATGTGAGAATAAAAGATGCATAAACCCTTCATGGCTATGTGACCATGTGGATCAGTGTGGTGATTTTTCTGATGAACAGGCGCCTTGTAAAGGTATGTCAAACTGTTTATCAATGGTAAGTCTGCTTAGTAGTTACCTAGTTGTTTTTTTTTTCTTTTTTATTTTAAAGTGACAAGTTTTATTTTTTGAGGTGAAAAACATAGGGGGGGTCCCCCACGACATTTTCTGTTTTTAATACATAACGCCAACGTCATTGAACTAAGGGACATAACTCATTTATTTGTGCAACAGTTATTCAACATGACTTACTTCCCTTGATTTATAACAAACCTGTGCAATGTACCCATTACGGCTCTCTTACTCATATTGTCTCATTTATTAAATAATTAAATATTTTTTTAACTGGATTCAATTTTATTATAATAAGAAAATGTCAAATAATACAAACACACAGAAGTCACCTGAAAAAGTCTGTAATTTTCTTCTGAACACTCCCAAGCATAAAAGATCGTTCTAAATATTCCCCAACAACCAGAATGCAGTCTTCTGTCCATCAAGTCTTTACCCCAAATTATACGTCACCATTATTCTAAACAATATTGTTAATAGCCATATTCGCAAAATGCGACCCTAAACATTAATCAAGCCCCTACCCAAAACAATGACATTGCTTTTTACTAAAACTGTCAAGTTACTTTTTAATCATTTTTTCAACTGCAGTCTGGTTGATGTTCGAAAGAACATTGCCTGGCTGGGTAGTTGGGAAATGCTACCCTTAATTATGTCTTTCTCATACCTCCCAAAAAAAGTGTCTTGCTTCTTTCTCATTACCGCACCCTTCCCCGCACACAAACATAACACTGGTTTATTGATTTTTTAATTAATCCTACGTACGTCACTACTTGTGACGTTCTCTACGTGCAGGTGGCTGACATCTTATCTCTCTCCACCCCCTCCCCTTTCTACCATTGCTAAAATGCTTCTCCTCTCACCCATCCCCGTTCGTAACAGCCACCGCTGCTCCACCCACCCCCAGTTCGTTGTTACGTAATTGTGCCCGCCGTCGGTCGCTTGGCTGTCTCGTGACGTCTTAACTCTCTTCCTCTCCCCTTC
>JAGDYQ010000033.1:2930114-2971564 GCA_021962125.1 Bulinus truncatus
TATAATGTATTGGCAGTATTGCTAAACAGTAAACACTGCTGCATACTGCTCTGCACTAGTCTAATATAAACTTAAATGCACTAATATATACTTATATACACTGCTACGTACTTTTATATATACCGCTAAAAATTGTTAAAGTTATACATTGCTGGGCACACATCCAAGTTGTCAGCTCTGACCACCACAGATTAGATATAATTATAAAAATATAATCTGTGGCTCTGACTGGGGCGACGATTCCTATTACTGAATTAGTATTCTAAGGGAAGGAGATTTGAAAACAACATTTTACCATTTTATGTGATTATTAGTTCATTTTAATTTTTTTTAAACACAATTGTGAATGATACATTGCAGATGGTTATGAGGCCGCACAACACTTTCCCTTTTCATACAAAGGCCCAAAAAAACGCAGTTGTCACCCCGATAAAAAGCATTCTAGTTGGCAACATATTAGGGCAACCTTGAACTCTGCAACAGGAAATAGATCAAAGTTCAAAATGTGGAATGTAACTTATTGTGATACGGCACGTATCTTATTTATTTTTGTTGATTATATTATATGTCCTATGTTTTGTAACTTCCAAAGTGTGTGACTTAAATGCAGATGTTTCACTCAAAAATAACCTTCTGACTGTACGTTACTAAAGGATATTAATAGGCTACTGACTGTACAACACGGAAACAATCAACAGGTCGCCGTGGACACTGTATCAGTACGAATGTTTACTATATATTTCGTCTGGTTATAAAGTTTATACTGTGACTAATTTTTTTTTTATAGGCTATAGTAAATCTCTCTGTAATGATAATGATGCTGAAATGCTACTGATATTTTATAAAGTTTTAATTGACTTCAAATACAACTTTTTTTTATTTTATGGAATGGATCAGCAGATGTATCCATCATATTGTCGGAGTATACAAAAGAAATTCACTTTCCAAAAAAGAAATGTGATATTATTTAAGATCATTTCTCATACTTTATACTAGACATTGCCCTCCAAGGATTTTATCTTAGTTTAAGAAATTAAGTTACTTGTTTATGTTTGGTTAGTAGTCAGTGACACTAGACTCTAGTGACTAGTTATATTTTGCACCTTTTCGTATAGACTCAATAGATCAAGTGATAAATAAAAGAAAAAAAATATGGAAACAACCACAATCAGATTGTCATTGGTCCATTAACTGTTTGAAAAAAAAAACCTTAAATTATTTTTTTGTCATAATACAGTTTATTTCTTGTTATATGGTTTATAAAAGCATACTATGGAGACTACTTTTAGGATCTAATAGGTTAATGGCAACATTCTCTTTATAATCTATCATACTATTATTACTAATTAAATACTATATTTTAAGCAGTAAGACATCATGACTGAGAGATTAAAAACAGTGTTTGGACATATTCGGCAACCAGGAGTAGACTTGTTAATTGTATCCTTTTTTATCTCTTTTCCACAATGAGCATATCTTTTGAAAGAAATAATGAATGTATCGTGCATCTAAACTGGCCTGCATCTTTTAAAATCCAACAATGTTGAGGTGATTAAATACATTTGAATCATTACATGAGTTTGGTACTTACATAAAAAAATGAATATAAAACTTTTATTGATAAGTAAACCTTACTAAATGCATTCTAAGGATATTTTTTAAAACTTTATTTCAGTTAGAAGAGAATGTTTTGATGTTTTTTTTTACTGTCTAAAAATGTTTACTTTAATGGAAAGATGTGTGACTTATTTTCATCTTGGGGTGAGCTGTTAAAAATCTACTTCTGATATTGCTCATAGCTCAAGTAAAATCTGTGGTAAATTTTTATACGAAGAACAATTTTTTTCCCTTAAATAGCTATTTAAGTCAAATTTTTTTTATTCATTTTTTTCTTTGTTTCATAAATAATTGCAAGCTTTTTGCTTTATTATTTGTAAAGCATATATATAGAATTAATATTTTACTAGTTTTTTTTTTTATTCTGAACATAAAAATTAGTCTGACATCTTTATTTTATTATATGGTTCTTAGTATTAATTACTATATGACATTTTACATCATGAAAAAAAAATTTCAATAGTGTTTTTTTAATTGGAACTTCTTAACTTAATCCATAAGACTAATAATGTATCTGCAGCAGTGACTATATCTAAGTCATCTGAGTTTAAATACACTGTAGACAACCCAAAGCTGTCAGTTGAGCAGCGTCAATTTTATGAAGAAAATGGTTTTCTTGTGATAAAAACATTGGTCGCACCTGAAAAACTTAAGGGATATGGGTAAGTGTAAATCCATTTTTATTTAATTAGGAACCTTTGACATAATGAATTATTCTGTACCAATATTTTTAAAAGTTTTTTCATGTTAACTTTTTTTTTCTTTTTAACTTTGTTAACAGAGATAGGTTTGCCAAAATATGCAGGCGAGAGGTTATAGTCCCTGGAATGACTGTCATGAGAGATATTGCCATCAAAGACTCTGAATTCGTACCAGGAGAACAGGCTGTGACTAAAATTCAAGATTTTCAAAATGATGATGTTCTTTTTGATTACTGCGCTCTACCTGAAGTACTTTATTATAAGTATTAATTAATAATAAATGTATAGTTACTAGTAGAAATTCAGCATTGGTCTCATTGGCTCACTATTTAAACATGTTTTTAATGTTAGATCAGATATTAATTAATATTCTCAGTGTTTGGTTTTATTATGAACTGAACTAATTATATTTAATTAGGTTGTTGATTATGTTGAATGCTTCACTGGACCAGATGTTATGGCAATGCACACAATGTTAATTAACAAGCCCCCAGATTCAGGTAAATTATTTTAATACATTATTGGTTTATATCTTTTTTAATTTCTTATCAACAGATTAGATTATTGGTGTTCACTTCAATCTGGTCTATATAATTAGTTAAAACAAAATATCAGAACCACTGTAAACCAGCTTTAAAAGAGGTAATCTTAAAGGTTCAAACTTCCAAGCGAACCAAAGAGTTAAAAAAAATGTGCATCAATACTATGAATTGAGTTAAAAGCATGTAATTCTTTACAATTAATTGAAATCATAAATTTTCTCTGGCTCCTATTAGGAAAATTAACTTCCAGACATCCTATGCACCAAGATTTGCATTACTTCCCTTTTAGACCTGCAGATCGCATTGTTTGCTCCTGGACAGCAATGCAAAAAATTAACAGAGAAAATGGATGCCTTGTAGTTGTGCCCGGTACGCATAAAGGAGAGCTTTTAGTTCATGAGTATCCAAAATGGGAGGTTAGTAAGTCACCTATTAAAAGTTACATGTATTTTATTTTTTTCTTCAATTTTATTGATTTTAGTTGTCATAGTTGTTTATTGCATTTTAAAAAAAGAAAAAAATTGACTTAATAATTTTTGTTTTTTTTATCATTAACAATTTTTTTTATTAATAATTTTACAACCGTTCACAATTTGTTTTTCATTAGTTGGCTTAGAATTACTTATCAAAGGTGTAAAATAGGTACCATTTTGAGCAAAAGAAAAATTAGGACATGAAGAGTTTAATCCAAATATTTTAGAGTACTTTAGGTTTGTAAGAGTGTGTCAAAACTGATCTGGGTACAAAATTTCTAGGTTATGTATTTATATAGTTGCTTTTTTTTATGTTACATTTTTTTCTTTACAAAGGGAGGTGTGAATAAAATGTACCATGGAATACAAAACTATGATCCGAGCCAAAGTCGAGTTCATCTGGAGATGGATGCTGGTGATACAGTATTCTTTCATCCACTGCTTGTTCATGGTTCAGGTGCAAACAGGTCTAAGGGATTTAGAAAGGTAATTGCATATGTTTAATTTTTTATTTCACATAATGCCATCTCGAATTTTCCTTCAATTGTGTGCTTATTCATTATGTATTTATTGGTTAAATATTAACTCCTAGCTTCCCTGGAAACCTTATGATAGTGTAAACACCAGAGTGTCAGATCCAGCTTGATTTTAGGTCATTTTATGACTTTGGTACATTTTATGACTTTGGTACATGTATATTATTAAATTTCTTTTAGGATTTTTAAAAAACAAATATCTTAATTGTATTTTTCAATAATTTTTTAATACAATTGCAAAATTAACATAGTAAATTGTCAATTAATAAAAAAAATTTCTTTTTCTACCAGTAAAACATTAACACATTCACGTCTTTTTAAAAGAGATTAACTTAGCTTAAATTAATAAATACTGAAAATGATTTTTTTTTAATATCAGTTTAACTTAATTATTCAAGTAACTCTTCGAACACCGTTTTTAGAAAATGGCAAAAGGCTGATGTCTGAAAAATATTTTGGGGTTATAATAAGAACATTTTTCTTTTGTTATATACAGGGTTGAATACCATTTGACATGGCTAATGGGATAATGCCAAAATGTTTAGCCTAATTCAACATCTGATTCTTCACTAACAATTTTGATTTGATGCCATTTTCTGAGATATAGAACTCATAGAATTCATGAAACTCTTGAAAAAAAACTAGATTATGGTTCAGTGAATCAAAATAGCAATTGGAAATGGGCAAATATTTTTCTAAGCAGATTCTGATATTTCAAAATGTTTTACTATTTAATATATCAAATTCCTCATTTCCTTGACTAGTCCTTTGTTTATCCCATAATGTCACAACCCAATTGGTAAGGGATACATTGGTGAAAGGTCCCCCCAGGTCCCCATAGGTTGGACATCCACATTAACATTTGTATATATCATACACAAATCAGTGACTCTAGATAAATAATAAAACAAATAACTTAAATGCAACTCATAAATTGATATAGAGAAAATACAGCATAAAAAAAACTGGAACATGGCCAAAATAGTATTACCATACAATAAATAAACTATGCCACAAACAGATATTATACTGTCCAGTGATCTCTCAAGCATGGGATGTGTAGGTCTAAACTCTCTCAAGACCGGCTAGGTGTCATTCAAAATCAGGGCTGTCAAGGTGCACTTCAGGCAGGGCTGACTAGGTACGATTCCAGCTAAGTACTGTTTGGACAGGTTACATTCAATTCAGGGCCTACATGTTACAAACAGCATCATGTACGACATAACTTCACAATGCTACTTCTATATTACACTACACAACGTATTGTCTAAACTACACAACATACCTCCAGGGCGGTCATCCTACCACACACACACCAAACATCATGTACGTGAATAAACCGGCTACATGGCATAGGGCGAATGCAAAAAATAAACGTACCAAATCTATGCGCTCCACGTCACTTGCAGCTGTTCACTAACAGAGCGCACACAAGTTTCGTTTTATACCATGCGCATGAAAAACGTGCACAAACCCTTCCAAACACACACACAGACCTGAACTCCATTCACATACTCTATGCTATCTTGACACATAACAGTCTAATTGCCAATTGTTTAGTGTCACTTTATTTTATGCATAACCTCTTTTTATTTTTCTAAACTATATTTTAAAGAAATAATTTTTTTTTGTTAATTGGTTGGTGAAATCAAAGTCTATTTTGTTGCTGTTTCAGTCTATCTCTTGCCACTATGCCAGTGGTGTTGCTCACTATGTTGATGTTAAAGGCACAGAGCAAGAACTTATTGCTGATGAAGTCATTGAGCTAGTAAGGAAAAAATTGGGAAGAGATGTGAACATCACATTTGCTGTAAGTTTATTTATGAACTCAAGAAATTAATTAAT
Source organism: Bulinus truncatus (assembly GCA_021962125.1). Taxonomy (NCBI): domain Eukaryota; kingdom Metazoa; phylum Mollusca; class Gastropoda; family Planorbidae; genus Bulinus; species Bulinus truncatus. The sequence goes on from JAGDYQ010000033.1 coordinate 2,935,829, forward strand.
AAAAAACTAATAAAATAAAATTATGAGAAAATTTAATCATTTTAAAATCATATTATTATTTACAGAAATAGTTAATAGAGGTCATGGAAAAAAAAATATTATATATTTCTTCATAATTAAATAGATGAAAATCATTCTGGCGACCTGCATTCCTTATGCCTCCTGTCTAAAATATATCTAGTAAAAATGTGGCATTGCATATTTCTCAGTGACAAATCAAGAGCTTTACGTAAAAACCTTATGTACATGTATTGGCATGCTTGTAAAGATTTTTTTTCCTGAAACACAAACCCCAGAAATTTAAAATGACATTAAGAAAATCTGCATAAATAGAGATCTGACTAATTTTATTTATGTTTCTAAATACATGAATTAAAAAATGTTTTTTTTTCTTTGTTTTTTCAGGATGTTTGGAAATATAAAAGTCGTCCAGTTAAAGGACAAAATTTACTTAATACAACTTAACACTGTTAATTCAGAAACCATTGTTTTACTTACTTATTTATTGTTGAAATAATATTTATTATAATGAAATTGATGTGAATATGCTTACCAATTTCAAAATGTTTATTTTTTTAAAGTTCATATTACAAAACTTGAAAATATGTGCTTTTTCATTAAAATATTGAAAAATGAGATCTTTCTGGTCAAATTTTAAACACCTGATGGTGTACAGGATTACATATACAGGATACTAAATTTCTTTTTATTTTTTTTTTTAATCTGCCGATTTAAATTTCTTGTAGTATTTTTATTTTGTTTCCTTTTTTTTTAAAGGTTTCATACATTTTTTAACTTATTGTTCATTAAATATTGGTTTTCTTATCTAAATTATGAATTTTCAACATTATTGTGCCATAAATAACTATCAAAGCAATAAGAAACAACCTTAATACATGTATATGCTCTGTTTTACACAACATATGGGAAATGCATTTATATGTTGTAATTTGAATACAACAGTTTCTTTTTATTTGAATATTTTATCTTTGATTTCTAAATTATTATTTAGTCAGAATGTTATATTTTTTTTCCAAACTTTTCGACAAAAAATTTAAGGTTAGGCTTATGGTACTGATATTTTTAAGCTTTTACATTTGATTTTTTAAAACAAATCCATAGAAAAATCATAATCTAATTATTCATTCTTTTTTTTTAAATTAATGTTACATGTATTGGTTTATTGATCTTACTACCTCTAAAAACTTTTCATATATTTGTAATTCTGTTATCAATACTATTTTTCTTTTAAAATTGATGAAGTAGCATTGTCCCCTTAGTTAACTTTAAAAATATTGCCATTAATTAAATTATTCTCATTCACTTTTTTGTACACAGAAGGCTTAAAAAAAATTCTTTAAGATCATAGAGAATTAATTTTGTAACAAAGCTTTAAAAATACATGTAACATGTTTAAAAGTATACGTTTGTTTTTCTTGGTGTTCCATTAATTAAAAAATTCCAAATAATCTTGTCAGATGTATTATACAGTGAAATGTCGTTATAACGAACGTCAGTGTAACGAATTTTTGCCCCTTCCCTTTCGGTTATATAACATCTGTTAAAAAGTGTCGTTGTAACGAATTTCGTATTTTCAGTATTGCGAAAAAAATAGCCGTTTTGCAGATATTTAATTTTATCCCCTTACCAAAAAAAAAATTTAATTCGGCAAATTTCTTTAACTCAAGTTTACTTGAACTCAAACGACATTCACATTTACTAAATAATGGGAGGGGGGAGTGTGAGAGGAGTAAGATGTTATGGTAACCTTTAACCTCTACTGATGAGGATAGTAAACATAAATTCCACCATGTGCAGTACTGAGACAAGTATCGTCTTGGGACGGGGGGGGGGGGAAGTGAGTGGCGGTGTCACAATTACGTAACAAACGGGGGGGGGGGTTGGATGAGAGGTTGAGAGTTTTAGCAAGGTCGGGAAGGGAGAGGAAGAGAGTTAAGACGTCACAAGACAGTCAAGCTACGGCGGGCACAATTACGTAACAACGAACTGGGGGGGGGGAGTGGAGCGGCGGTGGCTGTTACGAACGGGATGGGTGAGAGGAGAAGCATTTTAGCAATGGTAGAAAGGGGGAGGGGGTGGAGAGAGATAAGATGTCAGCCACCTGCGCGTATCACACGTAGTGACGTACGTAGGATTAATTAATAAACCAGTGTTGTGTTTGTGTGGGGGGGGGGGGAGGGTGCGGTAATGAGAAAGAAGCAAGACACTTTTTTGGGAGGTATCAGAAAGACAATGGATTTGATGTGTATGGCGGTTATAAGCAAGTAATTAAGGGTAGCATTTCCCAACTACCCAGCCAGGCAATGCTTGGGGTAAAGACTTGATGGACAGAAGACTGCATTCTGGTTGTTGGGGAATATTTAGAACGATCTTTTGCGCTTGAGAGTGTTCAGAAGAAAGTTACAGACTTTTTCGAGTGACTTCTGTGTGTTTCTATTATTTGACCTTTTCTTATTATAATAAAATTGAATCCAGTTAAAAAAATATTTAATAAATGAGACAATATGAGTAAGAGAGCCGTAATGGGCACATTATCAAGGGAAGTAAGTGATGTTGAATAGCTGTTGCACAAATAAATGAGTTATGTCCCTTATTTCAATGACGTTGGCGGTGTGTGTTAAAAACAGAAAATGTCGTCCCCCCCCCCCCCTATGTCAGTGTAACAAATTTTCAGTATTTCGAACGAATTCCGAGTCCCCGTGAATTTCGTTATAGCGACATTTCACTGTATTTATTTATTTATAGTTGGAAATTATAAAAAACAAAACAAAAATATATAATTAGAGAGGAGTGTTCCAGTCATTATGTTCTAAAACTTCATATAGTGCATGAATTTATAAATCCTAAATACTCGTCTCTTCTTTTCAGTGAACTATAACTGCCTAGTCAAGCTGTATTTGGTTATTTACAGTGATTGCACGTTAAAAGTAAAAGTAATAAATCCTTTTATTTCATTACATTTCTAAATATCAAAGTAATTCTAAGTAATTTATCTTTCAAAGAAGGTAATTACATGTACCAGGTTGTGTTAAAGCTGAATCTCAAGACATCATCTCCTAGCCTTTGTAATACCAACCACCATTTTAACCTAATTCTAAACTTTATAATATGAATAATCTTGAGTGGAAAGTGAAGCTACTACATGTAGTACTTACCTGTAATTTAAAATTAGGACAAGTAATATTGATACCGTTTTCAATTAATCACATACATTTATTTAAAAATAAAGTGAGAATTTTAAAAAAATATTTGTGGCATGTGTGCAAGTTTTAAGCAACAAACTTAATAAAATAATTCTAAATCTTTAGTGTTAGATATATAAACTGATTTTATTCACTTATTAATAGAAAATGGTCAAAGTGTCATTTCAAGACCAAAAGTTCAGTCTCAATTAATGACTATAAATTTCTTATTTATAGACAAACAACATATTCATTGATAATTGACTGACATAAAAAAAAATCAAGGCATTTAATTAAAAGTGCCTTTATAAAAGGCAACTGAAGGTAATCAGTGTAATTTCATGCAAGGCAGTTGGACAAACATTAAAAAACAAACAATATTTGGAATGTAAAACACCTGCCAGACATAAAGTTCAATAAAAAAAATGGTACCCCTGAAATAAAATGAGTAAAAAAAAATGACCTTAAAATCCAATAAGATTGAGCCATCGCAAAAGATACAGTTTTCTTAGTTAATTTCAAAATGCAATGAATGTTATTGAGTAAATAATAATATTAAAAAGAAAAGTATTGAATGTAAAAATCTGGATTTCATTTAGTAACACAACCATATTCACAAAGAATGAAAGTATACAATACAGTTTAAAAGATCTATCTCATCCACTGGTCTTTTTAATTTTAGAGTAGAACAATAAAAAAAAATGGAAAGAAATGGTCAACAACCTCATATTGAAAAATTACTCCATGTATTTGAATAGAATAGACAGAACAAATCAGTATCAAATAAAACATTTGGTGTAACAAAGCACAAAATTTTACCAGGGTAACAAAACAATATCTGCATCAGTAGTCAGATATTTATACATGTACACAGATACATAGAGCTAATGTATTTATTTCTGTGGACTAAAAAATTGTTGCAGAAAAAACTGTCTCTCTATCAGCAAGGTAATTGCATTGAGAGCCGAGCTCTAAGATATCTCAGAATGACATACAGACTAAAGATTAGGAATAAAACTCAGTTGTATGAAATTAAAAAAAACCAACTCAGTAGGAGATACTTTTATATGCCATAACAGAATCAAATACTGAGCAACATGCTAATAATACAAGTATTACTACTGTTAGCAAGGGCATCTGTTGTTTTTTTTTTAATAATATTTTTTTTTACAATATATGAAATATTATTACCAGAATGTTTCATAAAAATGAGTCTTCTTCACTACAGTTTTTAACTATTACACTTATTTTTAATTAAGTTGCCAGGTTTATAAAATTAGAGAATAAAAATTTTGTTCCTACTCTCAAGCTACTAGCCATGTGCTATTAATAATGTATTTTTCAATTTAAGAGTTGGTTTTTACAAAAATCTCATTGAAATGGGCAGACATTAGCAATAAATTTTATTCTACAAGAGGCATTATTTAATAAGTAGGAAATAAAATATTATGACTCATTTTTGTTATAGTGATTAAAACATTTAAGAATAGAAATAATAAAGATAATACATGTATACCATTTTTGAAAAGAGAGACTATTAAATTTAAAAAAAAAACATAAATATCACTAACTAATGAATCACGTATGGGAAAGAGAGATTAAAGAAGATAATGTAACCAAATTATAAAAAACAAAAATTACAACACTACTTCACAATATTAAATTAAAGGCTAAAAACCAAGTACATGATTATGAATTTCATCAGAATTATACAACAGAAAATTACAAAGTATAAGGTAAATACAAGATAGTTCCAATATAAAAAAATAAATTTCAATTCATTGTAATTTGTATAAAACAAAAAAAAAAAAATAAGCATAGAAGTTAGTTACTCTGTTCATCACTATCTGCGTAAGTCTGGATGGTGACCTTTGTGACACGACTGTGGTGAACACCATTGTGAGAACTGAAATTGTAAACAAGTTGTTCTCATTACTGACAGTTATATAACCCAAGAGATGGAAAGTACAAAAAACAATTTTAAAATACCAGTCTTATACGTTGTAATACAATACACAATATCATATTATGTTGTAATACAATACACAATATCATATTACATTGTAATACAATACACAATATCATATTACATTGTAATACAATACCCAATATCATATTGTGTTGTAATACAATACACAATATCATATTACATTGTAATACAATACACAATATCATATTATGTTGTAATACAATACACAATATCATATTATGTTGTAATACAATACACAATATCATATTATGTTGTAATACAATACACAATATCATATTACATTGTAATACAATACACAATATCATATTACATTGTAATACAATACACAATATCATATTATGTTATAATACAATACACAATATCATATTATGTTGTAATACAATACACAATATCATATCTCCAAATCAGAATCCAATCCATTCATGAAAGTTGATCAAATTTTAATCAAATGAGTTACAAAAAAATATTTTCATATAATTTCAACTTTTTTTTCAGTAAATAGTTAATTACATGGAGAATGTAAAATATTTGACATTCAGCTTTAAGTATATTTTTAAAAATTTTCTTCAGAAACTAAGTTGTTTGACTTATGACTTTAGATTTGAGGGCATGACTGTATTATGTTTCACTTCCTGGTGTGTGAAGTCCCTGTAAGGATGAGATGAAATCTCTTAAATCCTGTAAACCACTAATGGGACGGTTTTTATGGTGCCCTTCTTTCATCCCCACCATAGACGATAGTGCAATGGCCATGGAGGCACCACGGGAAATATAGCGGGGGCTTAAGCCATGACCTGAAATATCCATTGGTCCTCACTAGAGATCGAACGATGGACCCTCAGGTCGACAGTCAAGCGCTTTACCACATGACCATACGTCCACCTTCACTTCCTGGTAGAATTCACCACATTTATTTACCCATACTTAGAAATTTTGAATTTACCTGCATCTAACTAGAACTTCATCATATGCAGTAATATCAAATGGTTTTCTGTAGGTTTGCCATGTTTCTCCTTTATCAAGAGAATAAGATAATGGTAATCCAGGGTAGCAGCTTCGTAAATCTAGCAAACCATCTCCAGAGACCCTGTTAAACAATGGTATAAATGATCAGTCTTGTCACAAGAAACCAAATTGCACATACAATGTATAAGCTAAATTTATCATATTTGGAAATTATGTTACAAAATATCATCATTCACCCCATATTAAGTTATGTCATTGGTAAGCGGGGGGGGGAAGGGAGGGCTAAGGGACACTGCCATGGATAAGTCTCTCCATTCCTCTCTTTTCCGTGTGATTTCAAGTAAAGTTTCTACATCTTGAACAAGCCATTCCTTAGTCTTGGCAATCCAGTTCTTTCGAAGAGGATGACCTCTCTTGCATTTTCCTTCAAGGGTACCTTGCATTTTAGTATTTTACCGGGTATTAGTTGTGAAACACTAAAGAAAAATTAACAAACCAAGTCAACTTTTGTATTTTCATTGTAGCGAAGAGTGATTCTTGAGGTCCCTGAGGTTGTTAATCATTTCATTGACTGAAGTATTGGTCTTATGCTCCGTGTATAAAATTTGGAGCAGTTTTCTCAAGGCCCTGGTCTCTAAATGCCTGTATTTTTTTCTGTCTCAGCGTGCAGTGTACGAAATATAACATCACTCAAAAACTAGTTACAGTAGTAATGCAGTAGCAAACTCTAATCTCTCATAATGCATAACCTATGTAAGTAAAGTTCCCTTAGCCCTAATGGGCCATATGAAGTGTAGAATTCATCTGTTTCTGTAACCTCGGCATGTAAAGGGATTGTGTGGTTAGCACAACGACCAGCCGCCTTTACTTCCCCAACTTAAGTCAGGTGCCCATTTAAAGCTCGGTGGACTTGTGGGACGACTTTGAAACGAATTTCGCCTGGAAAAATTCCCATAGTTCTCACCGAGGATCGAACCCAGGACACTCAAGTCAACAGTCGAGTATATACACCACTCGGCCATCCGTCCCACATAACCTATGTAATTGACTTCTATTTAAGCACATTAGCAATTAGGCTGATGGCCCAAGATGATCACTTGTATACAATTGTAAAGAGAGCTGTGTTGAATGATCTCTCATAACTCAGAGAGCTACAAGTATTCAATCGGGTGATCCACCCTAAAGTAATCAGACAAAACTAATCCAGGTGGTTCATACTCTAAGCAAAGTTAAAGTACATCTGACACAACTAGGTAACCATTGGCTAGTCTCTTAAATGTACCATGATTAGTATGTAACTTGATTTTGTATCAAGCTAATGGTAGCTAGAAATATTGAGAATCTGTAGATGTATGCAGGAATGATGTAATCTGTGAGTTACTCATTCCAGCTAAATATTCATAATAAGTTCAAAATATACCTGGCACCTGGAGCAGGAATGTGGTATTCAACTTTAACTGATTCAAGACGACTGAGTTCTTTGTACCCCAGAGTGTGAGCAAAGGAGGACCACTCTTTCTCTTGGTCAGCTTTCCCCTTTTTAACATCCAGTGTCTCCCATGATGATTTATGCCAAGCTCTTTCTGCCAGGGCTATCAACCGGGGGAAGACCATCTGGTAAAGTAGGTGTGAAGTTCTGACTAGCTCTGTCCAAATCTGGCCTTGGATTCCTGTAAAACAAACACATCTTAACAGCCCCACACAAAAATACATGCATAATTGACATAAGTAAGGTCATGAAAGGGAGGAATGTAAATTAGAAATTACTTCACACTAACATTTTTTAAATGGCAAAATAATACAGACATTACTATAATTCTGTAATTAGACATTTTGATGATTTTTAAGTGAATGGAAAAAAGCATATAAGTAAAAAAAAAAGTCAAACATATTTGATATAATTTATCTTAATATATCTGTGTATTTAGAAATTCCGAATTTGGTAATTTCAAAAAGTGTGGCATAGAACGGAGGTCAAAAAAATAAATAAAACAACTCTTGTTAATTCTATAACTAGGGATGGATGGTCATGCGGTAAAATGTTCGGCTGTTGACCTGAGGGTCCCTGAACCTATCTCTGGTGAAGACCAATGGATATTTCAGGTCATGACGAAAGTTCCCCTCTATATCTCCCGTGGTGCCTCCATGGCCATTGCACTTTCAGCTATAGTGGAGATGAAAGAAGGGCACCATAAAAACCGTCCCATCAGTGACTTATAGGATCTAAAAGATTTCATCTCATCCTTACAGAGACTTGACACACTGATGTAAGACATATATAAAATGTATGTCAACCAAAGATGATGGGACAAGAAGTAAGTAATATTAAAAAATCATTGTAAGTTACCCAACAGTGTTTATAAAAGGAAATAGTTCAAGGGGTGAAGCTAGTAAAAAATAATGTAAAACCGAAATCCACTTTTCATCCTTACCGTGCTTAAAATTCTGCAAAAGGGAAATTGAATTCAAGAACTTCTTGTGTTAAATATATCGCAGACCCACACAATTATCAATACCATTTCAAAACAAACCTATAATGTTCCCTGGTTTATTTAATTCTGTGTAGTCTTCAGATTCCATCAACAGTTCTAAATCCAGTTTTGTTATTTTTTCCCCTGTAAGTTTCACATCAGCATTAGCAAGCAGATTTTCAGGCATGAACCTGAACACTTTGTGAGTGTCGATGAACCGGCATGCCCAGAATAAACCTTTTTCCTCTGGATCCGGTTCGTACGGATGGTCAAAGTACAAGTGTGTGGCAGGCGCAACAACAACCTGAGAAATATGACATAACACAACATGTCTGTTTAATGATGTACATTAACTGAGACTCAGTTCAAAGATAATTTATCCAACATAATAATTTTGATTTTAAGCCATTTTAAAAAAAAAAAAGTACTTCATATCCTTCATTGGCCAGTTTGAAAGCATCAAATGCTTGGCCAGTCTCCCATACATTTCTCCAAAAGTGAACCAAGACTTTAGAATTAGGGAAACAACTCCGCATGTAAGGATCTTTATTCTTCACAATCTATATTAAAGCAAAAAACAAAACAACCTAAAATCAAAACAAACTTAGAATCATTTCAATCTTAAATTGTAAAAAAAAAAAAAATTGATAAGGTCACTTTTATTCTCTATAAAGAAAATTATCGGTGGAATAAAGGGAAAAAAATAATTATTTAAATTCAGTATCTTTTGTTTGTAAACTTAAAAAGAATAAGTACAATGCCATCCTGCCAAGCTCCAAGTTCCAGGCCATGTTTCTGTGCCAGTTTGCCCACTCTGGTTACAAAGTATTCCATCAAATCCTCCATTGATTTGATTTTCTTAGATTCAACTAGTGCCAGACAGGCGGGTGATTCGTCCCATGCTTCGTAAGCAACTTCATCCCCACCTAGGTGAAACACTCTTAGAGGTTGTACATCTTTGTGCATTTCTTTTAATTCCTTTATAACCTGGGGGAAAAAAATAACAATTTAGTAACTTGGTTTAGCAGGCAGTTTCTTATTAATGACTCTGTATAAAAAGAAATACCTGTTAACAAATTTACACATCACCGTAATACATATTAAGATTGATTAAAAATATGTTTTAAAATAAATATTTTATTAAGTACTTTATATCTAAATAACTTTATAAATACATGTATCTTTATATTTTAAAAAGTATAAGTTCCCTTAGCTCTAACTATTTAAAACTGTATAGTATAAGGACTGTTAAGATTGTACCACTCCTGTTATATTACTTACCTGCCCTTATAAAGTAAAGTTCCCTTATTAGTTTAGCCCTAACTTCTAATAGGCCATCGGGGCAGAATCATCGTTTTCTACTTTCTATAACTTCTGCATAGAAAGGGATTGTGTGGTTAGCGCAGTGCCCAGCCACCTTTACTTCCCCAACTTAAGGTTAGGTACCCATTTAAAGCTGGGTGGACTTGTGGGACGACTTTGAAACGAATTTCACCTGGAAAAATTCACATGGTTCTAACCAAGGACTGAACCCTGGACTCTCAGGTCAACAGTCGAGTATCTACACCACTCAACCATCCATCCCATTATATTTTATAAATTACTTTATTGATAAATTTTAATAAGTACTTAATTTCTAAATTACTTTATCAATAAAAGTGAAGGTTGATTCCAATCCAGGATTCATGGAGTTATCTGCCAACATTTGAACTGACAAAGCATGGTGATTGCCTGTTTCCTTAATGTCGGACAGCAAGTATTTTTCTGCTTCTTTTTGATTATTCTGCAATTAAAGAATATGTCAGCTTAACCATATGTAATCATATGAAGAAAAAAAGTATCAGCATGAGCAAGATAAAATGTATCCCACATGAAGTTAATTCAGAATGACTAGAAATGGATGTATAAATTAAACAAAGAAAATAATTCTTATATGTGTGCATTGACCCCTAAGAATTTTTCCAATGTAGAAAGTCAGAAGAGAGTCAGATGTGAAGATATGTGGCTAAGAGATATACAGAGACAAATTACAAAATCAAGGGAGAAGTGGTGAATGACAGCTAATTATTTATAAAAAATGCAGACACACTAAGCCAATTCACTAACAATGCTGGAACTGAAAGGTGTTATTGCTAACAAGATAATGGACTAACCTGCGCCATAAATCTATTATATCTCACTTTCATGGCTCTGACTGCGGCATGACTGTGACCAGGCATGTCTATTTCTGGAATCACTTCTATGTGACGAGCTTCAGCATAGTGTAAAATGCACTTGTAGTCTGTCACTGTGAAATATCCACAGCCCAGGCCATTAGGGAAAGGGCCAGATCCTAGCAAGGGTAACAGACAAGTGTCTTCGTTAGGATCATGACCTCTTTTTGAACCTATCTAAGTAAATAAGACAAAAATATTAAATAAAAAAGTGTATGAATTAATCTTTATATAAAATTCTTTTATTTTTTTTTTAAAATTAAGTTTCTTTCAAGTTTAAAAAAAAAGAGTATGGACTTAAGAAAAAAAAAAAGAATAAAACAGAGAAAGATCTATCTATTAATAAAAATTGGAAATCTACTTTAAATATACATTTTGATATAATCTATCTTAAATATTTAGGCAAAGTTAGAAAAAATAATCTCTAATAAACCATACATGAACTCTTGTCTGAAAGAAGGAATGAAAATAACCAGCACCTTTAAATTTCTTCTGATAGCATCAACCAGCTTGGTCATGGCAGTTAAGAATGAACTCACCTCTGTTAGCTCTTCAAGACCTGGGATCTCTAGCCGCCACCCTTCATCATCAGTTAGGTGAAAGTGAAACTTGTTCAATTTGTACATAGCCATGACATCCAGCAACGACAGAATTTCCTCTTTGGAATGCATGTTACGCGAGACATCAACATGCATTCCACGGTAAGAGTACCGGGGAGCATCTCTGATGCGGCAGTCCTTGACTAAGCCAGCAGCTTTATTTAAACTGGGGGCATATAGGCTCAGTAAAGTCTGGACGCCATAAAATATACCTGAAGATGTATTGCCTGATATCTGAAATAAGGTTAAGAAGTATAAATTAATTCTAACAGTTTTAATGAGCACTACTGCAGAGTGTCACAGGTGACTGGATTTGGAAAACCAAAAACATGTCAATCAACAGTTAAAATTTTCAAATCTCCAAACCACCAAGCAGTCCACACACGACGAGAATGGTGTTGAGTGGACATTTGCTAAATGTATTAGCTGATCAAAGTGTGATTCTATCTTGTTCAATACAATGTTAAAAAAATAGTAAACAATGATTTAAAGAAGGAAAAAAGATTATTTAAAAAAAAATAATAGTGCATTAGTCTTTGTTAACAATATGCTAAAACAAAGGCAGCTGTTCAATAATATACATTGACATTACGGTTAAAAAAAAAATTAAAAAACACCTCAATACGTTCACTGGTGGAGTCAACAATTAGTTCATAAGCTTCAGTGTCCAGAGCATCATTTATCACAGATTTCAATTCACTTTTTTTAAGCAATACAACTTTGTGTAGTTCAGTTTTATCTCCCTTGTCTTGAATTTCCTTTTCAATGATTGGGATTTTCAACCTGTCTACAGAATGAAAGAAAAACAAAAATAAAAGGAAGTTACTACTAGTGTAAAATATCTTTTAAAACACCTTATTTTTAAGTATTTTAAAAAAATCAATTACAGCTCGTTTAAAGTAAATATTTGCACAAAGATTCATTTGATTTTGTATAGTAAAATTAAAATAGGATCAAACTAAAATAAATGAAAAACTGACGACAAAAATGTAAAAAAAATGTGTATTCTCATTAAAAAAAAAGTTTAAAATGTCCATAAGAAATACATATTTTAAACAATTCATTACCTGATAAATATGTTATCTCTTTAACAAAAGTATCATTTGAGGATAATATTTTCCAGTCTCCCTGTCTCATATCTATACAACCACTGCCTATAAGCTCAATATGAAACGGTGTAGGAATAACATTTTTTAAATGGCAAGGGTCACAAGTAGACTCTGGATATCTTGAAAATCTCACTTCAGGTGTAAAAGGTTGATAAATATCATAGCGACGTTTCCCTGTTGGCAATACATAGTCAAATCTTTTGTACTTTTTGGGTGAGTCAAAGGGTCCAACAAAGTCTAGGGATTCTCCTTGTGTACTTTTGATTACTCGAGGTTCCAAGCCTTCAACGTGAATGTACCAATTAGGCAGAACATCAGATCTGGCTGCGGAGTAGTGCTGGGCATTGAATTTAAAAGTCAGCGTCTCGCCTTCACCTAGAGGTTTGAATGATTTTATAGGGCTGAGCTTAAATATGCTGCCATTCAGGTGTGACAAACAGATCCCGGCATATTCTAAATTAACACTGTTGTCAGAAGGGAGATAAGTTGGTTCCACCATGCGCAGGTGAGCAAAGTAAATAGACCACTGTTTAGCACAATCATCTGCACTGCTGAGAATAACACTACATCTGTTGGTCAATGTGATGGATGCACTAAACAAAGCACGACCACCACTCAAATTATCTTCAACCTGAAAAATAATAAATACTGTGGTAGATGTATCAAACACTGAACAGTAGTAGCTTGTTTTTATTTTTGTTTTCTTTATTTTATAGCGGAAACAGCTGTAGATTTTATTAAAAACATTTAGTGAATCAAGATGCAGGCAAGAATATTTAAACAGGAAACAGTATCATACTATTTATTCTACAGCAGAGAGCATGAGAAAAAAAATATTGGTTTAGATTTTTTAAAATTTTTAAGAGTACAAGTATTGGCAATTTATCAAAATAAAATGGTTCAATTATAATTATTCAAAGAATTTTACATTTCTAGACTGTTTACCATACTTTACCTGGTATTTCAGTTCTAAAGTTTCTGCAACCAAGTTAAGGTCTTTTTGTTTCCAAATAAAGGTGTCAGCTTTTCCATTTAATGTTTCTGCCATCATGCTTATATCCTAAACTAAAGAAAGAAAAAGAAAGAATTAAAAAGAGATGTATTTACTGTCAAAGATAAAAAATATTGATATAAAAATGGCTTTAAGCTAACCCTCCAAATGATGCTAAGGCTGTTAGCAAACTATAACCTACCGGTAGTCTTGTAATACCCAAAGCAACACTTATCTTGATTAGACAATAAGCACTTAAAAGTTTTCAGAGCTGTCCAAACATACACAGCTGATAAGAAAGTATCTAACAGCCTTGCTGTACTAATAATATTTTTTCTTTAATGTAAATAAGAGATTTAAAAAATAATAAAGCTAAGCTTCTACTGGTCTGAAATTACTGTGTCTAAGGACATAACGGATTCCATCTTTGTTTTGCTGCAATGATATTCTAATGGTAACATGCACAAAAGTCAGGATTTATACTGCAAGCAGCAAAAATTTTCAGTTCCTCTCTTGAACTATATCAAACCAAATTGGCTGCTAATAATAGTTGATTGGGATGGAACAAATGGTTCCAAATAATATATAATCATTACAAAACAATATGAAAAAGTGACTTTAACAGAGAAACATGAACTACATTGAATTTTAGATGGCAACTCTCTCATCTATGAGTTTTCACAAAGAGAGAAATAGCCTATCCATGACTACCTACAATATCCTTATCAATCTAAGTGCTAGTCTTACTGAGTCTTAGCAATTTATTTTTCAAACCAATTCTAAAACTTTTACTAGTATGTAATATTTTATGTAATCTTCTTCTTCTTCCTTTGGCTCTACAGCTCATTTTGGGCCCTGGCCTGCCATACTACTCTTCTCCACTTTTCCTGATCCATGGTCTTCTTCCTCCACTCTCTCACTCCTATGGCTTTAAGATATTTCTCCACTTTCTCTAACCATCTGCTTCTTGGTCTGCCCTTTGGCCTTTTCTCATTGGGTGTTGCCTTATATATCACCTTTGGGCCTCTGTTGTTTTCCATTTATTTTATGTAATATATTATTATAATTTTAATTTTGATGATTTAAAAAATTGTGTCCTTGTCCATCAAATCTTATTTCTAAACAGAATATAGGACGGCTTTGACAGAAAATATCAATTATTATTTTTCAACTTTGTGTTTATGACAAATACATCAAAAACCATAAAAATGACTCTTATTAGTAAAAATAACAACCCTATTCATCTGTTTAGCTTCACATTAAGTAACAAAATGTTTTAGAAAACAGATGTCATTGTACATTACTGTAAGAGTTAAGATGTTAAACTTAACAGTGTGTTTGCTTTCTAGAATTACGATTATACAGTAAATCACTAAATGTAATCTCCCCTTGTGAAATCATTGTACTGTCCTTGGTAGAAACTCAAACTGCAGTATATCTTGATGAAAGCCTTCTCTTTTCTCCTCAGAGAAAGCTCCCATATTCTCCTTTAACTTGTTAAGCTGGACAATAAGCATAAGAATCTCAAGGGACATCCTGCACCCCATTTCATGGTAATTGCCCACAAGAGTTTGGACCAGTTCTACATAATTGTCTGTGTAACTTGTACAATTAACCCTCCTCCACCTTCCCACTCTGCTTTCCCACTTTCATCTTTCCTCCCATGTAAATGTCCCATCACTACAAGACTGACCAGATCAGGTTATGCAACAAAGTTCACCACTAGGTCAACATACCAAGAGTCCAAATATTTTGTAGGGTTATATTTAGGTCCAGACTTGTCCCCAACCAATTGATCCCCCCCCCCCACAATTAGTTTTGCCAAATTAAGTATAAGTTAGGAATAATATAGTTACTAGAGCAATATGGTGCTGAGGCTTAGGGGTTAGATGTAGGTAGTGCTTCCCACAGTCCTAGTAGTTAGATGTAGTTAGACTTGTTAACAGTTTTAGAATTCTATGGTAGCAGTAGTATAAGAACCAGTATATGAACCTAATTAGTCTACTCTTGAGATAAGTGAATTTTTATTAAAGTGTTTTATGTTATGAGCTGCACAGACTTTGTTCTCTCAAATCAATGTTGTAGTTAAGTTGAAACATAAGTTAACAGTCACACAATCATAAGTGCATCACATTAGGCAAAACTACCACAGTGAAATTTGGGATTAAAGTGAGTAACAAATACATTAAATCATTTATTAATTCAATATATAGACATTGTATCATATTTACCCTATTACTAGTATTATTAGTTTAGTATTAGGACAGATTGCTGAGTGGTGCAGATACTCAACTGTCGACCTGAGAGTCGAGTTCGATAATCGGTGAGAACCATGGGATTTTTTCCAGATGAAATTTGGTGCAAAGTCGTCTCATAAGTCAACCCAGCTTTGTATGGGTACCTGACTTAAGTTGGGGAAGTAAAGGCACCTGGGCACTGTGCCAACCACACAATCCCTTTCTATGCAGAAGTTATAGAAAGTAGATGAATCTGCCCCGATGGCCTATTAGAAGTTAGCCGTTAGGGCTAAGCTAATAAGGCAAGGGAACATTACTTTATAAGTTCGCAGTGGCTATGGTTCGGTCCGACCGAACCTGTATTTTTTTTTCTTCTGGTACCAGCCATAGATATTGCTCCACACCCTAACCCTATCCCTAACCCTAATCCTTAAAAAAAAAATGTATTTATGCCATGTTCCTTATACCCTAATATAATGGTTCTGGCTGGTGCTGGAGTCACTGCCACTGGTTATAAGTTTATTAGGACAGGTAAGTAATATAACAGGAGTGGGACAATTTAACAGTCCTTATACTATACAGTTTTAAATAGTCATTGACTGACATAATTCAAAGCTAAAATATGAATATAATATTAGAATTATTGCTTTTATTTCATACTTTTTGAAAAACCTTTTTCAAATTTTTTTCATGCAACTTGCAGTTGCAAGTACTTTGGTCTAACTTAAATAATAATTATAATGTACAGCTAAATTATGTTAGCTTTCCCATTCTTATTGCAACGACCTTTAAGTCAACTAGTTTAGCATGATTGATAAAAATAGATAAAACCTGATGTTGTCAATAAGAATGACTCGACTAAGATGATAAAAGAAATAAGTTCCACTGAAGTCTACTTTGTTTTCATTTTTTTCGCTAAGAGTGTCAATGTTTTTTTCCACTTCTTCCGTTTCCGGTATAAACAAACATCATGGCATCTACTTGTGTTCAAGGAATCATATCCATAGTTGAAACTAACTTTCGCTCCTCTTTAAATAGATTACATATTCAAGAAGATATAAAGTTTATTGATGTTCGTAAAAAAACCAGAGACTTAAAATCTGGTGATGTAATTATTCCTTCTGGCAGCATCAAACTTGAAAACACTTCGCAAGTTGAACAGGTAAGAGACTAAGACTAAGAGGTATTACTAATACATGTACTTGGTATGTGACATGAACATTTCAAAGTCATGTAATATGCATGTTTTATACATCATTTGAAAGAGCACAACAAGAGCTTTCAAATGATATAAAACACTTTAGGATCAAACAATTACCACAATAGACAAAGAGGAAAAACTGAGTCCGAATTTTCCACATTTTGAAACATAAACTAGGTACGCAGTGACAACGGATACAGCAAACGTACTCCGTATTTTTTTCCGGGGTACGTGATAGATGTGCGCATGTGCGGCAGACGCACTGCATTTTATTGCTAATTTTTGTTTTCGGGGTTAGGATTAGGGATAGGGTTAGGTGCAATATCTATAGCCGGACCCCGAAAAAAATAATACGGAGTCCGGCAATCGCACATGCGCACATCTTCAGCCGTAAAAAAATAAAGTCTGTCTAGAGCGTTAGAGCACATGCTCGTTTGCTGTATCGGTAGCCACTGCGAACTAGGTATGTGACACGAAAATTTCAAAGTCAAATAATCTGCATGTTTTATACATCATTTGAAAGAGCAAAACAAGAGCTTTCCAATGATATAAAACACTTTAGGATCAACACAATTCTTGTAAAAGTTACAGACGTCAAAATTTTCCATATTTTGAAACATGTTAAATCTGAACCAGTTTTGTTAAACTTGGTATCAAAAGAAAGGTAATTGAAAGATCAATAAGATAATGTATAACTATAATTAAATACAAGAAATTATGCAATAGTGACTGTTTGGTTATGTTTTTTGCTTAAAATTGACAAATTGAATGAAAATACTATTTTGAAGAAAAATTTTTAAGCAAGAAATAAGTTTCTCAAGAAATTTAAATCATGTTAGCTGTAGAGTAGCCTATATGACTGACTATTTCACAATTGCAAAAATAAAAATAATATTCTTATGATTTGAATAAACAAGCCCTTTATCATGGTTTGGTTGTTTTATGACACTCAAAGTATGTTTCTAAGGTCTACTAATACTAATGTGTTTAATGTGAATTTTTTTTTGTTTTTTTTTTACATTTGCTTGCTAAAAGAGAAAAAATATAAATGTTCATTTATAGGTAGAACCTGTCTTAAATTAATAATAATAATTTTATGATTAACATAGTTGTCCAAAGTGTGAAAGAAAAATGGTTAATTTTGCTTTTCTTAATTTATTTTTGTTGTAGATTCTAGAGTCCTTGAAAACTTTGCTATTACATGATGAAAGTTTTGTTCAGAAGATAACACTTGATAATTTTAGTTTTCTGGCCTTTTACTTGGACAGAGCAAAAGTGTTCAAAGCTGTCTTTAATGAGGTAATAAAAACTATGTTGATAATTAACTTGTTGCTTTATTACCAATAAATACAATTTTTGTAGCTTTTTTTCTTTAAAAACCCATCAACTGTTTTTTTGTACCTGCAAAGTGATTTATATTTTTGCTTTTAGATCAGTCAGTGTGGTCCCCAGTATGGATTCAAAAAACAAACTGAAGACAGTATAATCCTGCATACTGTACTAGACAGATCTATTGGAGCAAGTATGACTTTAAATGAGCTTCGTCTAACTGTAGTACAGAGTCATTCAAAACGATTATTGGAAGCCAATGGGTAAATTTTTTTTTATTAACATTATCCTTTCTTTGTGTAAAATAAATTTTAAAAAAATGATTATAATCGTATTTTTAAATTTAAAAAAAAAAAGCATAATTTTAGATTTATGATGTGATCCTTTTTATTAATGTCTCTTTTATATTAAAACCTTAGCACAGTGAAAAGTATTTATAAAAATTTTTCTTTTTATTTATCCCTGTCAATATATTTATTGTTTAATGGAAATGTTTTGAAATGAAAACATCTTATTTTTTAAATCTTCAGTTACAACGTTCTTTGTACTGACACAGTTGAAAATCTGAATACTCTATTAGAAAGTATCAAACTTCTACAAAATAATACTGAAGCAGAAAAAAATGAGAGCAGTATCCTACATTCTAATTCAGAGCTTCATTTAAAATTGTTAAATTCTTTTAAACTTTCTGGATTAAATCTTGGAAAAATAGAGACATTGGCTGATCAGCCTAGAGCATCACTGACTGGTCATCTGGGAGAATCAAACATTTCTAGTACGGCTGAAAAGCTACCTGATAATTTAACAATGGATTTGAAGCAAATTATACAAGAGAGAGAGTTATGTGTAGGAAAGGATGGATTTAGTAAGAATATTTGCAAAATAAAATGTGAGTCATCTTCCTTAAAGTAAAAATTTTCAAATGCACCCTTTTTCTTTCCTCGCTTGTCTATCTTGTTTCTTTAACCCATTATATATAAAAAAATATTATAGTTTAACAAAAATCATGTGACCTTAATTTGTTTGCCTTTGATCTGTGACAATAAAGTCCATAATCCAACTGTCTAACCCAGGGATTGCAAACTTGGCACACCTGAAAATTTTCATGGCTCGCCAAAATATAAAAAAAACTCAACAAAAATCAATAACATTTTAAATATTACGATGACAACATAATGTTCTGGTATGCTCAAAAATAAATTTCATTTTGAATCTGCTCTAATTCTGACACTTTGAACAAATCCTATTAGCCATCCCTGGTCTAATCTGGTAACTGAAATTTTATTCCCCAGAGTATTGAATTAGTTGGCTCATTTAATGTCATTACTATTTTATTAAACTGTTATTTCAGTACTTGAAGATGGCTGTCCTACTTTAAATTTGAAAGATGTATTGAGAGAAACTGAAGACATAACAAGAATAGCTGCAGAAAAAGTAATATACTTATTTATATAAATGCTGGTTTAAATATTTTTTAAAATTTGTTTATAATTTTAAAAATATTTTCGGTAAGGCTTATATGTTATATTTAATGTTACATTATCACCATAAATTTCTTTATATTAAGCCAGTTTGTGGCTGTCTTCATATTGTTCTACATAATCAAGCTTACAGACAGCAGCAATTCCAGTTAATTAGATTAGCTCTCCTAAACCAACAGCTTTCAGAGGTAAATCTTGTTTTTCTTTTAAGTTATTTACAATTTCTAAACTGGCAGGAATCTTAAAATCTGTTCTGAATATGAACTTTCAATAGGTTTCTGAAAAATCCAATAATTTTCATAAACCTTGATGATCTGTCATATTTAAATATATATGTTTGTCACTTTTAATTTGTATTGTTTGTATGTTAGTTAAACTGGGCAAATCACATGGATCTTAATATCCTGAAGATGGGATGTTAATCTCTTGATTTTATATCAAACCAATATGCACTAAGGGCCAATTTTTGCAATGCCCTTTAGTATGACTTCTATTAACTAATTTAAACAATACATTTTATTTTTAAAGAAAAAATATGGAATTTTTTACTTCTTTTTTGGCAATTAGAAAATATTGTCATTTTAATCAGAGAGAAAATACGTTAGCCAAAATTGCTGTCATCTAGTGACACTTTTAAAGATATTCAAATGACAATTTATTTCTTATCATATTTAATTTATAAATTTAAATCATTCAGAGTAACCTGATAGTAGGACCAGTCACTCAAAAGGGTAAAGCAGGAAAAGAAACAGGGGTGATCACTGCTCAGAGTTTGTATCAGTCCAGATATGAACAGATGAAAGAAGCATCTGAGATGAGATATGGATGCAACATTGATGGTAATTGATCCTTAGTATACTAATGTAAAGATTTAACAAATGTGACAATACATATCTAATTATCTCTGAACTATTTATAAAAATCACAATAGATGATAAAAGATGTAAACGAATTGAAGACAGGCCATTGGTGTTTTTTGTTTGTTTTTTCCATTTAGCTGAAGAAATGGAAAGGAGAGTTCAGTTGCTGACCCATGCTAGTTTGAAAGTTGATTTACTATGTAATGATGCCCACAATGAAGTTAGTATTTTACTCTAATAAATTAATTTTTGTTACTTTGAAAAATAGCTGCCAACTATAAATTATTTAGCCTTGAACTCTCTAGTTGTATTCCTTTTTTATCAGCTTCAGTTGGAAGTGTGTGGAAGTGATAGACCGGTTGAAAGCAGACTTGGGTCTTTCATTCTTTACAACACAGCAAGGTTGGCATCTTTAATAAACCAATTTGAATATAAAGTTAGTGAAGGTGGGTATTCTTAAAAAAAAATTGAGGCTTATATTTTAACTTGTTAGCTGTTGCATATTGTAATATGTGACCTTGTGTGTGAAGTCCCTGTAAGGATGAGATAATGGGAAGGATTTTGTAGTGCCCTTCTTTCATCTCCACCATAGCCGACGTGTAGTGCAATGGCCTTGGTGGCGCCAGGGGAGATATAGCTGGGTCTTTTAGTTAATACCTGAAAGATCTTTTGGTCCTCACCTCATATCAAATCAATGCCCTCAGGTCAACAGTTGACCGCCTTACCACACAACCATCCGTCCCCATGTAACCTTGTTTCACATACTCCTTGTTTCACCTCCCTCTGGTAACATCAGAGAATATTGATTTTCGGGATAGCTGACCACAGAGTCACATAAGCTGAAACAACCATTTTGGTGCAGACTGGTCAGGTGACTTGAGGAAGCTGACTGGCTAGGTCAATTGCACGGTCATTCCTGCAGTGAGGGAGAGGGTCTGTTTATGTACTTGATGAAGGTTTCTGTGAACTGGTCATGTTTAAAGGATAAATTTATGTGTTTTATTAACAATGCAGGGACATCTGCAAATAAATAAGTTTAAATGGCTATTTGTGAATTTGGGTGAATTCTAAAATCATTTATCTGTTTAGTTAATTTTATTTGTGTTAACCCTATGTGTTTTAAAAGTCATAGAGTTAGCAATAGTGTACAGGGTATGTAGCAATAGTGTACAGGGTTTGTAATTTTTTTATTTTGCCATTACATGTATTTGTTTCTATCTATGCAATTTTTTAAAATCAGGTTTTTATCCCCCTTTACCGCCTGTGGCTGATGTTGATTTTACCTCACTGAGAGAAGAGGTTAGGAATTTTTTGATTTAAGGAAAAAAAAAATTCTTTTACCATATTTATTAAAAAAATAATTAAAAAATGTATTTTTACTAAGTCATTAAATTTTGTTTTCTATTTAATTTGGGCTTATCACTTAATTTAAATTCATATTATATAATTATTGTCTTAAATGTCTAATTGCCATTTTTATTTCTAAATTGTCAATTTTTGTTTTCTTATAGGAAGATTGGGAGCTTCTATTTCTGTTCATTGCAGAGTTTCCTGCCTTAGTAAGGCACTCAGTAGAGTTAGTCTTTCCCGTGGATGGCAGATGTTTAGCTAAAATACATACACATAAGGTGAATTAAATCTGTTGTGTTAACATGTAAATAGAGCTTCAATTTTCTTTAGAATTTAAAAAAAATATAGTATATACCATTTTAATGTGTGTGTTTTATGATGTTTATAAAAAAACATTAGTGAATCTGTTCTACCCACATGTCTTTTTTTTATGTTATTTAGTTTCTTTTAACCCATCTTTTGCTCTTGACTGGAACTGTCGGTATACTAGGTTCTTTGTGCTGCTTTTCTGTTGATTATCTAGATTTTTTTATTTACAGTTTTGATTTCCTTTTCAGATATGTCCAATACAAAGTATTTCTAATTTGGTAAATCGGAAGTTTAGCTTCCACCCTTCAATTTTAGTCGCAGATGTTTTGTTTTTGTCCTGTTTCCTCCTCAAAAGTAGTTCTGTTTTCACTTAACAAATTTTTCACTTAATTTTTTTTTTAAATAATAGAGACATTACACTCTAGACCTATAGCTAGTGTCATTATTTGTCTATACTGTATCCATAACTATTGAATCCACTATTGAATCCACTATTGAATCAATTGTAAAATAGTCTCTGCAGTGTCGTATTTCAGAACTAATATCAGGCCACATTAAATCACTGTCTACTTGTGTGCATGTTTAATGTCAGGACCCTACTATATGGTCTCTATTGCATTTATGGGTCAGACAGGCTAAATAATTAGTATTTTACAAAATATTGAGTCTGCATTATCTTAATAATGTTTTTTTTTTTTTTTGTTGATATTTACAGGTTACCAAATTTTTAGCATCATTCTGCAAATGCCTAAGTGCCCATTACAGCAGATACCATATTTTATCCGTAAGTAAAATTTAATAAAATATTACAAAATATATTTATAAAGTCTGTTTTACATAAAGTTCATTGGATTTGTTAAATCAATACTAATGTTTAGTTTCTGTTGTTACACAATAAACTTTTTTTTTTCCTTACTAAAAACAATTTTTACTCAAATGCAAGAAAATTAAAGATGACATAGTTGAACAATTAAATTCAACTGCTATTGTGCTGGTGAAGGAAGTTTTAAAAAAATATGAGTTTCACATGAAAATCCTTTTCATTGGTAACAGAAGTGAATCTCAATACTATTTTGCTGTTTGGTCAGTACACACCATAGAATATATATATTATATAGAATGATTATCTCTTTTTTTAAAAGTCCCCGCCGACCCTTTGCAAAATAATTCAGCCATTAATTGTGTCATAGGTTTTTTTGTTTCCATGGACTTATCCCCCATTGCACAATAATCAAACTTCAGGTTTTCAAGCAAAACAATATCAATGAAAAAAGTTATCAATTAGCTTTGATGGTATAAAAAAACTTGAATCTATTTTTAAACTAGATGTACCCTGCTAAACCTTTGCTTAGAGTTATATCCCCTTATATCAGTAGGCTAGGTTATTTTTTGCTTTCGGGCAGATCTGATTTTTTCATGACTATATTTTAAACTGGAATACTGTTGTATTAATTCTTTACTTTCGATTTAACGCAGAATCCAAATTGCTTTTATATATATTATTCTCAAGTACATGCATTTAGTTTGATTTCTTAACAATTATACCTTTTGTTATATATTATTTGAAATTCTGATTGTACTTCACATAAATATTGATATAAAATAGCAGTTGTATTAAAAAGAAGGATTTCAGATAATGAGTTTTGAAACAACATTGTCACTTTAAATAAATTATTATTATTATAAACAAAATGATATGTTGCTATTAAAAATGTCAAATTGGCATTAGGACATCTAGATTCCATTCTTATCAGTGACTTTGCAGATTTAGTATTACAAGATGCCGGATAAATGATGATTCAGCCATTGATTATTAATCACACTAAATTCACAAATAGTATTTATTGCGGGGGGGGGGTGTCTAAAATAATGATGCAAAAGAGGTTTATCATTCTGTAAAATATTTATTCTATGGTATACACAGACTAACATTAGGTTGATTTTTGTAATGAACACCAAAGTGTGCATAACAACTTTGTTATCCCTCTCAATGGAAGGACAAGACTTAGCTAGAATTGATATTTGATTATTTATAATTTGATGTAAAAAATAGCTGATTGGTATTCAAATGAGAGAAGAGGATTCTGGTGACACCCATAGAAATGGGGCATCTTCAGATCCTTCAAGGATGAGATTTTTAACTCTTGAAATCCTATGAACCATTATGGGGCAGTATTTGCAGTGCCTTTCTTTCATTCCCACCATAGCCTATTGTGCTAAGACCATTTGAGGCACCATGGGAAACATACATACTTTACTGCACAACCACCCGTACCCCTCTTCATCATCAGTAAGTTGTTAGTATTTCATAGAAAAAGGATGAGGGCTAGAGACTATGGCTGTATTTGTTCCATGTTGTTTTTATGGTTGGTGGGTAAAAATAGTTTCTTTGATCAAGTTAATCTCACGCAGACATGATTTTGTTATAGCTTCAGAAATATCATTGTCAGGCTGAGAATTTTAAAATACTGAACTTTTAACACAAATAAAGCTAATTACAAATTAGCTTATGGTTCCAAATAAGACCCATTAATGTTACTTAATTTTTTTGGTTGTATTTTGATATAAATATTTCAAAGCTTAGTTTGCTGTATTTTCTTCTTTAAGAAGATTAATGTCCACTTACATTCAAAATTAAATCATACTAGATGTTAAGTTATTTTTAAAAAATGCTTTAGGCAAGAAATATTTCTATGTTGTAATATTTTGATAGATTTTTCTCCTATGACATCCTCGACACCAATTTTCGATGCTGCTGCTGTTTATACTGTGCATTATTGTTGTTAATCTGTTTCTTTTCATTTTTACATGTAAACCAATAGCAATCTTACCCATACATTTGAAATAAACAAAAATTAGTAAATTTCATTGTTAAAAAAAGTGATTGAATTTTCCTGAACCAAAATAGCTGGATTACATGTATTGCCCCTGGCTATTTCATTGAAAAGTTTAGACTCTGATTTCAATTAGGGAAGATTTAGCCCTGAAATAGCCTCCCTTAGCAAGTCTTATCTCAGATCTAACTATTGTTGCTTTCCAGCAGTAATATAAGTGCAGAGATTTTCAATGGTCCAGTCAACTGATATGAAAATTTGATTTGTGTTTATTTTATTTTGTTTAGCAATAAATTTTTTTAAATAATAATTTTTGTATGAAAAGTGTGGTGGGGAATACAGACGTCACATATTTTTTTTTTGACAATCTGCGTGAAACCTCATCTACTGTCTTGAAGGTTCTGTGAATGTGGTTAAAAACAAGTTTTATATGATAGCACCAACTCCTTTATTGTATTGTTTCAGGGTGGAGAGGAGCATTTGCTTCCCTTGATGTTTGCAAGGCTGCACCTAATGAAGTCAGCCCACCAGGTCCTGCTGAACTGTTTACACCTTCTAGACATCGATGCTTTGTCTGAGTTGTAGCACATTCTGTTCTGTTGTCAGATGGACTAAAAAATAAAATAGTAAATAGCCAGTGATTTTTTAAGGGTTGAATTTACTTAGCACATTACGTTCTAACAATTTGTGTACTAAAGATTGAATTCCTAGCACATTATTATCAGACTAAGGATTAAATTTTCCTTGCACATGAAGTTATGACTTTTTGTATATTATATTTATATGTGTCAATGAATGTCATGCTGGGTTATGTATTTAAACAAAATGGTGTGGCTTACAATAAAGATTGTGTGAGAATTTAATTTAAACAGACTTTGTGTATTTTTTTTTAATATAATTTATTTCATGAGTTAAACACCATTTGAAATAAAATTTATTTCATTCCTGTAATGTCCCTCTAAAAAATTTTTGTCGCTTGATCTTATTTGGAACTCACTCGTGTAGTGGGCTGGATCTGCTATAATCTTATTTGGAACTCACACATGTAGTGGGCTGGATCTGCTATAATCTTATTTGGAACTCACACATGTAGTGGGCTGGATCTGCTATAATCTTATTTGGAACTCACACATGAAGTGGGCTGGATCTGCTATAATCTTATTTGGAACTCACACATGTAGCGGGCTGGATCTGCTATTTTCTAGAAGCACCAGGGATTGATGTGAAGGGCCATCTGACATCTCTAGCATAACCTGTGTCTAAAATGGGCATTAAAGTTCAATAATAATGACATTAAAAAATTCTGCCATTTTTTGGTTATTTTTCCTTTTTCAACAGTGTACCTACCACCTAAACATTTGTGCACAATAACACAAATATAGCGGCTTTTTGGAAATGTCAGTTCAAATTGACGATATTGCATTCTGTATAATTTATTTACTGTGGTTGTTGCCATGCTTTTTTGTCTGTTTGACGGAACACTTTCTGTGATTGTGAAGTGAGCAGATGAAACAAAATCACTGTGAACAGACTCTGCTATTGCTTTTTAGTTTTTAGAGCATTTTCGAAAAAAAATGCTCTATTGTCCCCGTTTTGTCTGTCTGTCATCACCCTAGATCTCAACAACCATAAGTCCTAGACCCATGATGTATATATCATTTTGTAGGTCTTGGCCTGCCAAGAAATGACTTTTTCCCATTTCGCGATCTGATCTCTGAGGGCCGTAAAAGGGGGCTTAGTACCGTTTTTTACTATATAAGCTATATTAATAAAGGAGCGCCCATTCTCAGCAACCATAAGTCCTAGACCCATGATGTATATATCATTTTGTAGGTCTTGGCCTGCCATGTGTACATCAAAAGTTCATTTCGCGACAGGACCTCTGAGGGCCGGGCTTCAGGGCTCCTAAGGGGCTTATATATTATATATACACCTTGTACGTTCAATAACCCATTCATTTGGTGCGAAATACTGCAGCACGTAGTTTCACCAAGATTTATTAAGAAACTCATCAAATGAAATAGTAAGCTTGTGTTCTGAGTTTAATTGAAAGTATCAGAGCTATGCAACAATTGACGGAGTTTTCGGACGATTAAATGACTATAATTTCGAATGTTTTCAATTATGAGTCCTATTTCAGTAACCACAAACCACTTGTAGTTAGATTTAAGAGAAAATAATTTTGTTTTCAAATATAAGAAAACGTCTTTTTAATATCTTTTTTCAGATATATGCATTACACAATTGAATTTATAAACATTTACAAAATTTACAAATATTTACTGAAAGATAGCATACGTACATAATACGAAAATGCTCTAACACGTCCTGTATCCAGAATGGAACAGGCTTAATTGCTTGTTTTTATATACATATATTGTAATATAGTCAATAAGACATTATTTTTAAAAAAATGTTAAAATGACTTTATGTTTTATCAAAATTGAGTGAGACAAACGTTAACATCTAAGCTGAATTGCCAAGGTTATGGTTTGGTTTTAAAGATTTAACTAGGTATTGTGAAGACAAAAATATGTTGTTTTGCATTATGTCAAGCAGCGTCATATTACGAGCAATATTATTTTTTTAAATACATGGCCAGTATTGATAGAAAAAACCTGGCAACCTGAGTCTGAGGTATGCACAGGACCGCCAATACAAAGGATGAAAAAAACGAAACTTAAGAATTTAACTGAGGCACAAATAAAATTAAAGACTTTCGTTGGTTCAGAAAATGATTCATAGCAACGCAAAAGATAAATATTCCAGCATGTATTATTTTTTTATCAGAAACTAGGGATTTCCTCACAAAGACGAGAATCCCATAATGACGGAAACAAAATCATGGCGCAGTGGCCTGTAATTCTCCATCAAAGAGACAGCGTTTTGTTCCTAATGTCTTCAAGCCCCCCACGTAATCGCTCGGCATTAACATTTTCTACTTGCTATATTGCTTAGGTGCTGAGTGAATTATTAATCTTTGCTCCCCACCTTTCATCTTATTTCCTTTTCGTGGATCTAGTTACTACCTATTTGTATGTGGATCCTGATACCACCTAATTGCATGTGGATCCTGATACCACCTAATTGCATGTGGATCCAGGTACTACCTCTGTACACCCACAATCAGAGGCGTACATAGGGTGGGGGGGTCCCAATTCGAAAGTTCCCAAGGGCCCAAGCTTGAGGGGGCCCCAAAAATTTGTTTATATTAAATATTAAATACATTATCTCATGTAATGGTGTCGAATGTCAAAATGCAGGGGCACCCAAAGTGGCCAAGCCCCCCCCCGGGCCCCAAAATCCCTAGATTCGGCACTGCCCGCAATGATTTCATCACACCGAATAACATAATATGGGGGAGGTTTTGAATCCGTTGTATGGGTTGGCATTTAGCTGGAAGAAAATTTTGTAATCCATCAGCATTCTTTTCTTTGTACACCGGCTTAAAGGAATTATTTACCCATGTATCACTTGCATTGTTATACATTTAGTTAATATAATATAGGCCCTCATTTAAGTGATGTATAATATCAGTGTTCGGTTAATTGAAAATCGATGTCATTATAATATTATTGAAATATTATTACAAAATTATTTAGGCAGGGGCGTTTCAAGATATTGGGGGGGGGGCCTCGGTAAATACTTCCAGAGAAGTGTGGAGGTAAAAGTATCTCAGCATCAGATGTAATTGGAATTATTTCCAGAATGGGCCCAGTTTGCGTTGTTTCCCATCCATAAGGGCGGCTCTGGATGCAGGGCTAAGTAATAGTAAGTACCATGTGCCAGTTTTACAAAGACATAGTTTCTGACCGATCTTTCAAAATGAATTAGCAGATTGTATCAGGATACTATTATTGATTTGAAAATTGTATCCACAGATAAAAGTTGATACACTTCGATAGCTGACATAATGAATGAGGACCGGAAAGTGATGAGTGGGGGCTGGGGGGGGGCAGTGGCGTAGCGAGCTTAACTCGCGCCCGGGGCATAATTCCTTTTAGCGCCCCCCCTCCCCATTCAAAAACCATATAATATTATATGTAAAATATACCATTTGGCGGCCCATTTTGAGTAGCTCCAGGAGCATGATGACCCCTCCCCCTCTTGCCCCCCCCCCACCCCACTATGCGACTGTTGGGTGGCTGTAATAATAGTCCTACACTCTAGTGCCAATATGTTTCTTTTTTTTTTTTTTTTTAAGTTTTGACCTATTGAATGGAATGGTTGCAACAAATGTCGGGCAGAGACATTTTTGAACAGAACTTTAGGTAGGCTAATTACTTAATGCAGAACAGCTCTGTGCGTGATGTAATAAAAATATAATGTAGTCAAATAATTGCATTGCAACAACCGCCGTACGTACTAAAAATGTGATACAGTTGTATAAATAGTGTGGTCGATTGCTTGCATTGCACCCTTTTTCCTTGTCGCAAAAAAAAAAAAAACCAACAGCTGTTTCAAATTGGGTCTAGAATAGCAAAAGCATTGTGAGCCCATGCCTTAGATGATCACGATTTCCCCTCTAATTGTTTCCCTTTGGGGTAAATGAAAATGTGTATCTTGTGCTTCGTTCATCATTTAATAAAATTTAAAAAAAAATGCACATAAAACTTTTTTTTTGTTTTAAATCCTAAGAGTACACTTGAAAGTTCCCGTTTAACGTGTATACATCTATAAATAGCTTTTCATTTCCTAACCTTTTTCACCTATTAATTATAATAATGACTTAATTAAAGCTATCATAACAGGCAGCGGCGTTAACTAGTGTTAGGGGCACACACAAGGCGGAGTCTTAAAAATCCCGCCTCATTCCCGTGCCAAAAAACGGTAGCACTACAGTATGGCAGATGGTTGACCAGATCGTACTTATAATGACCTAGTAAACCACTTTATTATTATTATTCTTTTGTGGAGAGAAAGTCGTGAGTTTCTTCGGTCATGCGTGACTGGAAGACCGTTACACATACTAATATGGCGGAGTAGACCCCCCCTCCCCCCACGTCCTACTTCTTTTTATTTCACGTTCAAATATAGTGTATACATATAATTTTCATATGTTTTACTATACATACTAGTACAAGGAGAGAACCGGTGCTTGGCACCACTGTCCACGCCCCGTCACGTGAACTGTCAGCTTCCGCTAGCCGCCCCAACAAAAGATTGACAGGCGATGATGTTAGCAACCCTCGTGTCTTTTCACGCCACGCTTGACACCTTGACGACATTAATTGCCCGGGGGGCTGCTGTTAGAGACAGCACTCGTCCAGGGATTAATTCATCAAACGCAACGGAGGATTGGTGTGTGTGTGTGTGGGGGGGGTTGTTGTGTAGGTAAGGGGTTCAAGCTGGGAAGGGTTAGGGGGAGGGGTGTGTGTGGGGGGGTGAGAGATAAAGCTAAAACCCTAATAAACTATTTAAAAAAAAAAAAAAAGACCAATGGGTAAAATGAGAGGGGAGGGCGTGGGCTAGAGGACAATGGGGGGGGGGGGGGACGATAGATATATGAGCAAAAAGAATACATAAATTAAAAAAAAAAAACACAGCACGTCATTAAAAATTCAACCCAGCTGCTAGGGACAGCTTAAACACACACACACACACACACACACACACACACACACACACATACACACATGGTGTGTGTCCGTTACAGCAATGTTGCATTATTAGCTTTTATTTTTTTTTTTATATAAAGTGAAGTAACGTATCATCCTGTCCTCTCTCCGCTGCTCTCTTTTAATGTATTCACCCCCCTCCCCCCCCCCACCTTTTCCCTTGTTCCTCTGTCTCTGCACACCTGGACCTAATCTAAAAGTCATCGTCCGACTGGCTGTTATGCTTTCAACATTATTTATATACATGTGGACTTCTGGTGGGTGGTGGTGGAAAAGGGGGGGGGATCTTCTTCAAGTGACGGCAAGAAAGTGAATCTTTTTTTTTAAAAAAAAAAAGCAAAAGGCTTTCAACACGTGGGTCACTTTAATTTAAATAAAAAAAATAAATTAAAAAGGAAATGAAAAAAAAGGGAAGACATTTAAAAAAAAAAGCTATAGAATGTATTTGATGAATATATAGGCAAGGCGACCTTTGTTTACTTAAGACATGGAGGTCAAGAGATCAACATATAGTTGTTAATACAATTAGATCGTAGGACATTAGGTAACGTCGTAAATTTAGTCGAAGGTAAAACATTCTGTTGCCCGATTGACTGAAGATAAAATAGTGATTATCTAGTGTTTTTGTAAGGGATGAAAATATCCTAGCACATTAAGTTCTAGTTGTGGAATAAGGATTAAATTGTCCTAGCACGTCAAGTTCTAACTATTTGTAAATTAAATGTTAAACTTTCCAAGCACATTAAGATCTATTTGTGGACTATTGGTTATTGTTGTTAGCTTCTTAGTTGTTGTTTTTTTTTTATTGGTATGCGTAAAAAAGCTGGATTAGGAAAACATTAGACCTGATGCTGAAGCGAAACAAAGAAATCTCCTTCCTTCTTATGGACATTGATGTATGTGCAGCCCCGTAGCGTGAAAATTCTACAGCGGGGGCCAGGCATTAGCAAAGAGAAGGGGTGGAGGGTAGGTAATACATTTTACTAAGTAGAGCAAATAAGCAGAGAGGGGCCAGACAAAACACAGAGGGGGGGGGCAGCCCATCCCCGCACGCTACGAGCCTGTGTATGTGTATATGACACACTGATGTACACCCATAGAAAATGTAGTAAACAGAATGACCGATCGCTATTTAATAAGTGATTCACGATTGGCTAAATATTCCATAATAATTTATATCCTTTCCTGTCTCTAGTGACGCTTTCTTTACAAAAGTATTTGTATGTCTGAAATATATGACCAGCGGCGTAGAGTGGGTATCGGCCGCCCAGGGCGGAAGACGATTTTGCCGCCCTCTCATTTAGGTATTTCAATTTAATCTATACATTTTTGCCGCCCCCCCCCAAAAAAAAAGTAATAAAAAGTGCCGCCCGGTGCGGACCGCACCCACCGCCCCCCCCCAGGTACGCCACTGTATAATACCATATTATCCCCAGGGTTGCATTTAGGGCTCAAAAAGGCCCAAAGAGCCGCGTTAGGCCAACAAGGCTAAATACCGTGAGCAGTAAAGAATCCCCTACCGCCTGATCCCGTCTAGCGCGTTGTCCTATATTGGCAGTGACATAGCGAGCTTAACTCGCGCCCGGGGCACAATACCTTTTAAGCGTCCCCCCCCCTATTCGAAAACCATATAATATCATATGTAAAATATACCATTTGACACCCATTTGTGAGTAGCGCCCGGGGCATGATGCCCCACCCCCTTGCCCACCCCTCGCTACGCCACTGTGTGGTGGATTTCTTAGTCTTCACCCTCAATGCTATACTAACGAGTATATTGTTTAACTTAGAGGGTGGAATAAAAAAAAACGTTAAATAAAGTCAACACGAACATGAAAGTAGACATTCAAACATTACTTTTGTAGATGTTGACATTTTTAAAACTAGAATAATTCAATTCGTGTGTGGTCAAAAGACTGTAATTATGATGGATTACACGTTCACATTGGATTAAGCCTGTCATGTATGAAATAGGTAAAGATTGGACCAAAATCTCAACTTTAAAAAATAAAAAAAATCTTGAATGATTTTACCCTTTGGTCTCATAAATCAAGGGAGATTTTTAAAAAAAAAAAATTTTAAACTGAAATATTTATGACTGCAGTGTGTGGAAGTCGCGTGGATTACTTCTCGTTTAACTGACAGCTTACTCAACTTTAAAAAGAAGGGGAAAAAGTAAAACCAACCATTTAGTAGCCGCTAGGGTTAGTTGGAAAGTTCAATCTAATTGTAGTTGATCATTAGTCACCATAAATCATGGTGTTTTGATGTTTTTACTATTAAGACATTGTGAGCTGTGTGACATTGATACAAACAAATTTTTAGAACAGTTTTTTTGGATGATAAACTTCCTAGACTTTGTATACATAGGTACAGTCGTTTGTATTAATGGTAGGAATGTATTCATTTATTTTAATCCTACATCAGCGGTATCCTAACTGGTTGTTATTTTTTTGTTTCTTCAGACAATTGAATTCACTTCTTTATTCATTTCCCCATCATTTTGTAAAAAAATAAATAATGAAAATGGGAACAAACCAATTTTACTTTGTACTTGATGTTTGCTGTTGGAAGTTTGAAGAAGACAAAATTAAAGAGATGATAAAATTAAATAGGAATTAAAAAAAAGCATTTCTCAAGTCGTTAAATAGGTTAAAGTTATTTTTATTATTAATAAACCTACATACGACAAAGGCAATTTACATTTAGTAAATAGCCAATAAAATTAATGTATCTTAAGTCGATGGAGTTGAAATGATCTGTCTGTCTATTTCTCGCAGCTCATATAGACTTAATATCAAGGGAAAGTTCTACAGCGTACCGGATGTGGGGTGTGGCGGCAAGCATTTGGTCACCGTTAAACCGCAGTGCGTTTTTTTATTATCCCAGAAAAAAGGCAAACTATTGCCAACTTAACAACATTTACATTTTTAAAAAAATCAACTCATTTATGTGGAGCAGCACTAAACTCAACGAACAACCAAATTAGCTACTACTAGATTCGTACTTTCGTCCATCGGTAAGATATCTTGTCAATTCTTAAGGACCCCTTTTACAAGTTACACCTCTGCCCGGAGGCAGATTTAAAGACGGGCGCAGCATGCGTGCACCCAGGGCCCGCGAATATTTAGGGGCCCCACAGAGCCACCAAATTTAAGCATAAAAAGTAAAGTTCCCTTAGCCCTAATGGGTCACCGGGGCAGATGAAGTGTAGAATACATCTGTTTCTATAACCTCGGCATATGAAGGGATTGTGTGGTTAGCACAACGCCCAGCCGCCTTTACTCCCCCAACTTAAAGTCAGATACCCATTTAAAGCTGGGTGGACTTTGATCATAGAATACTGCGCTGTTGTCTACAATTCATTTGTCGTTATAATTCACGACTTTTTTGTTGATTTGACCGCTTTTTAAAAAAAAGTGTTGGTCATCATAATTAGCATCCACAAAGTCCCCTATACCAATTCACTTTTGTTGGGCATTGCTGCTACTTGTAAGCTTATCGCCCTTGTTTCAAAACATGTTTGTTTTGATTTCCTTGTTTCTATTTACTCATAATAACTCATTTCATGATTTCCTCCTTCTGCGTCTTTTATATTTACACATGTTGTCAAACTCTCGTTTCCTTGTTGTTTTTTAGCTTGCACAATCCAATGTTGTTGATTATTATGTTATTTTGTTTCACACGCACAGTCGTCATAATGGCCCTATGGCTCCTGGGCAAACCAGTGTGCTTTGGCTCCTGGGCAAACCAGTGTGCTATGGCTCCTGGGCAAACCAGTGTGCTATGGCTCCTGGGCAAACCAGTGTGCTATGACTCCTCCTATATGAATGGAGTTAATATGGTCTATTAGCATGGGTCACCAAACTTGCGGGTTTCTGACCACAGTGTGTCTATTGGAAGCAGGCGTTAAGATGATTAATGATCTATTCCAACAAAGGCGTTATCGATGAGTTTAGTTCCCATTAAATCATATTTTTGTCTTACTATAGTTGCAATTCTTTATTGTAATTTTAACTATTTAAAAAAAATAAAACGCAATACAGATCAGAGCAACAACATGGGTGGCCTCCCCTTGGTTCTATTCTGATTTCCCATTGGTTCATCTTGACTTTCTTTTGATATAAATCTGCAGTTAGTGTGTCTGTTACTATGATTTAGTATTCTATTCACTGTCTAGTAAAGGTGAACGATTCTGTCCTCCTAATTCATTAGCTATCTTTAGAATTCTACTTTTTTTCTGAAACCGATAACATAATTAAAGAAAAGTGTTTTGTTGTGCACTGAGTACAATTAAATAAAAATCATCTAATGGAATGACAGAAGAACCCAGCTGTGTTTCGATTGAAAAAAAATTCCTAAAATATCTATACAAAAAAATACCTGTAGTTGAAACATGCACCACTTGTAGTGTAATATTTATTTAGACCAGTGTAATTGTTATTTAGACCAGTGAAATCATTATTTAGACCAGTGGAATAGATATTTAGACCAGTGGAATAGATATTTAGACCAGTGGAATAGTTATTTAGAACAGTGGAATAGTTATTTAGACCAGTGAAATAGTTATTTAGACCAGTGCAATAGCTATTTAGACTAGTGCAATAGTTATTTAGACCAGTGTAATAGTTATTTAGACCAGTGTAATAGTTATTTAGACCAGTGTAATAGTTATTTAGACCAGGCAATATTTATTTAGACCAGTGCAATAGTTATTTAGACCA
Source organism: Bulinus truncatus (assembly GCA_021962125.1). NCBI lineage: Eukaryota > Metazoa > Mollusca > Gastropoda > Planorbidae > Bulinus > Bulinus truncatus. The sequence continues at coordinate 2,971,314 of JAGDYQ010000033.1, forward strand.
GTGCAATAGCTATTTAGACTAGTGCAATAGTTATTTAGACCAGTGTAATAGTTATTTAGACCAGTGTAATAGTTATTTAGGCCAGTGTAATAGTTATTTAGACCAGGCAATATTTATTTAGACCAGTGTAATAGTTATTTAGACCAGTGTAATAGTTATTTAGACCAGTGTAATAGATATTTAGACCAGTGTAATAGTTATTTAGACCACTGTAATAGATATTTAGACCAGTGTAATAGTTATTTAGACCA
>JAGDYQ010000033.1:2972064-3089564 GCA_021962125.1 Bulinus truncatus
CAGGTTGAAAACCTCTGCTCTAAGGTGTGGTATGAAGTGAGCAAGAAATTTTGTCTCTGAGCGACATTTTTGTTTGAGGCCAAAATTTGTGAGCGATTTAAGCGATGTCGTCCGTCGGAGTGAGCGATCGTACTTGTAGTACGAGCGACGCTCTGAATACGTGTGAGCGATCGCTCACGCGCTCAGCTTAGAGGGAACATTGGTAGCTACTAGATTCGCTCTATTAATAATTTTGTATTCATTGGTCGGGAAATGGGCCCATTTCTTCTATCGAGTCATGTCTTAGTCAAAAATGTAGATGAAAAGAAAGACGAAAATCTTGTCGTACACATGGTCGGGAAATGGGCCCATTTCTTCTATCGAGTCATGTCTTAGTCAAAAATGTAGATGAAAAGAAAGACAAAAACCTTGTCGCACACATACACACCCACCCTCCCTCCATCTGTAGTGTTTATTTCTAAATGCCCTTGTTTTGTATTATCAAGGATGTCACCAATATGTAGGTTACCGAATCCCCGCTACTATCACTGTGTATACAACAATTGCCATTTCGTCGGCACCGTCTGAGAGGCTCGTATTGTTTTCTACCCCTCCAGGCGAATATCGCACACGCACACTTTTTTTTTATGATATCGTGCCTGTCAACAGGTCAACAATTGGCCTAATGAATAGCCAGTGAGCTGGCATTGAGATGGAACTGGTGTACATTTTACAGTCAGTGGGGTGGTGGTGGTGGTAAGAATGGGAGCATCATGTGAAGAAAAGCATTTAACGTGTAATGAATGAGGAAGTCCTCAGTTTTATTGTTGCAGTTCTCACCGCTGTTTGCAAAGCGAAATCGCCGTGTATTTGGACAATTTTCTTTACGGAAGTTATTTTTAAACGCACTGCTTTATTAGTTTCTTTTATTTATTTTTTATTTGTGAATACACTTTATTGAAAGTATTCCATAATCTACAATTGTCTTACATCAGGTGTGGGCAAACTTTTTCAACAGAGGGCCACATTGAAAACTAGATAGTTATTGGCGGGCCGCATATATATCTTGTCTACTTCAATTACAATTTACAACCTACGAAAATATGAATTAAAGATAATAACCTTTTATTTGTCATTTTATTTCACATTCACGCTTTATTACACATGCACATTACATTTTAAAATACGTAAACATACTTACATACGTTCCGCACAATATTCTCAGACGGGCCGCATGCGGCCCGCGGGCCCTAGTTTGCCCACACCTGTCTTACATGTATGTTGGAGTAAAATGTTTCTCAAGTCCTTCCTTATGTATCTAAATAATTTGTTTGTTTTTGAATATTTTGTTTCTTCTTCTCATTCCATTTTTTTTAACTAATTAGTCATAAAACACCCTAAACCATGTGTCCTAAAACCCGAACAACTTGAAACGGACGCACAAATCCTAACAATTTCGCCTCACAATTGGACTTGTATGTCGGCATAAGACGTTTATGCCAATTAGAATTACGGGACATTCATTTGAAAATCTCACACTTCCACCAAAACCCAAATATTTGATAAACATATTCTAACTCTTGACCCCCCCCCCCCAACCCTACCCAGGCTCCTCTCTCTCCCTGTTCCCTCACCCTAACAGCAATGTACACACACACACACACATACACACACATGTACCAACCTCCCTTGGCCAATAATAACACGAAAGAAAAAAGAAAAGTCTCATGGTTCACAACACATTCCTTCCGTTTCATTCCATTTGTTATGCAATGTAAATCTTTCTGGCTTCTACCACCCAATCTTCTCACTGCCTTGAAACATCGGCCACCCTCCCCCTCCCTCCATCCCGGGTGTTTCCACATCATCGCCTCGCTGATGTCTGTCTTGCCAGCTGTTATCATTATTACCTTTTTTTTTTTTGGAAAATTTTATTTCGGTTATTTTTTTTTTCCTCCCTGAGATATTTAAGGTCTCTAAAGTCTGTGAATGCGTGAAGACAGTAAACAGAAAAAATAAAAAGCAGAAGTAGAAGTGAAATAAGACCGATGCAAATATATGACAATATGTAAACTCAACATGACATCAACAACAGTTGAATGTGAGTGTTTTCGAGTAATTCCAAAGTCCTTTAGACGCATATGCAACTACTCTCCAGCAGTTCGGCGAAGACTGAACTGAAATAAACAACAAGTAAGACCTATGTGTAAAAACATACACGGAACTCAGTAAAGACATCAGCATCAGCGACCGGAGATGATTGCTCTGGTGCAGTGGCTCTCAAAGTGTGAGTCGCGACATAATGTGCAATTTGTATTAAAGGATAGATACCACAACCCAGTAAAACACCAACGGCCGAAAGGGTGCCACACAGTAACAGTATTGAGGACATGCATCTAATTACAAACGACATACAATTTTTTTCTTTAATTATGATGGCGATTTGTACTACCTTTTTTTTCCTGATGCCGCCCCCCTACCCCCACTTTTATCTTAAGCGTTGTTAAAACATATCACCAGACCAGCGGTGAATGAAGGTGAGTGTGTGTGTGTGTGTGTGTGAGCACATCATTTAGGACGTCAGTAACCGGTGATCGTCATTTTGTGTGTTTGTGTGTGGGTGAGTGTGTGTGTGTGTGTGTGTGGGTGAGTGTGCACCACGCCTGGCACGCGGAACACTTTATTAAAAAAAATATAGTCACGTGCCGCTAACTACCACTGTGACAGTTGCTGCTTATATTCTGTTAGCCCCATCGACTCCCCCGAAACCCATGCCAACACTGTACGTTACCAGTTGAACACTATTGAGTGTTGCCAGATTATTCCTTCTAATTTCATACATCATTTTTTTTAACTTAATATAAAACGTTAAATTCGCCAAAAAAAAAAAAAATTGCCAACCCGCCATTGAGATCAAACCCCCGCCGATGCCTAAAAAAAAATTACCTAAATTTCGGGAATCTCGCCAATCTGGCAACACTGACACTGTTGTAGGCCTACAAGTTTTACCATTGTCGAACCTTGAAACTGTCTGTCGTACAGACATTTTTTTTTTTAGATTACCCATGTATCTTGTGAGAAGTGTTCTTGTTGATAGTCACACTAGGCAACTATAGGAGGCCTGTGTGTCCCTTCTATCATTTCTTTTTCCTTTGGTGCCCAAGGGACCCCGACAGGTTCTTTGGCCCGTGGCCCTATAATATCTATGGAAGTCTCTGCCTAGCCCCCCTTCCCCCCCCCCCCCAATACGTAACAAATGCCCTGGATCCGGTAGTTTTGTACTAGACAGAGAAATAGTGCGCGCACGTACAATTCTTTAAACTGGCAATCTCGAGCATGAATCAGCATTGTTGCCACATAGTGCATCATAAACACAAACCTGTTTTTGTTGTTGTTGTTGTTGTTGCTGCTGCTGAGATACATACAATCACACTCATGACATTCACGCATGTAGCTCACAAGGAAGTAGAAGGGGGTATAGCTAGGTTAGCGATAACGATTGCCCTTTTTGTTTTTATTTCTTGAATTTTTTGTGATTGCGAAATTCAGTGGATGGTATTTCGAGAATTCAAAACATGTTTCATTTGAATTACAATCTGAGGTGTTGGAGCTTCCTCGCCGCGCCCTCGATTCTCATCTTTTTATCACGTCACCCCATCTGGTGGACAGTGATATGTTTTTTTTGTTTATTTATTTGATAATGAACCACTTGGTGCCAGGCTGACGCGTTTACACCAGGGGTTCGCAGACTTTGAAAATATTTTTTTTTGCATCGCATATCTTTTACTATTTTTTTTATAAATGTCTTACAGACCCTTCAAAAAAAAAAAGAAGAAAGAAACCGGTATTTGGGCCGCCCAAAATTGTATCCGAGGGAATCCCCCCTTTTCAAGTTTTCTTGAAATCGCTCCGCAGTACTTTTTAAAAGAAACGACGTACCCCGAGTTTGATTCAGATTGAGAACCACTGGTCTACATATTCTCCCGCCGGTTGTTTAGCTCTAATTAAATTCTGGCAAGCTGATACACACGACCTTGGTCAGCGCTTGGTTTTTATTTTCCCTTTGGACGTTTTATTTTTTCTTCTTTTTTTCCACACACCTAAATCCAGTCCTGGATGCACTAAATACTCACACACCACCCCAATTAGCTGCCTATCACGTTTTTTTTTTCTTTCTGCATGTACTGTTAAAGGGGGTGAAGTTTGCGGATCATAAATGCTGTTATAATTAGCAAGGAGATGGATAGGTGGAGATTTGGTAGTGGGGGGGGGGGGGGAAGAGGGTGGAGGGGTGGATGTTGAAGGTACAGTCGGGGTAGTAGGCAAAAAAAAATGTCTCGCCTTTATAGAGATTTACCAGTGTTTAGATTTTAGTTAGAGGAGTTGAAAGACGAGCGAGTTTTGTTTTGTTCATTTTTTGTGTGTGGCCATTCGTTAGGGCGAGTAGACAGGAGAGGTAACATCTCTCTCTCTATATATATGTGTGTGTGTGTGAGAGTGGGCTCGGCTTTAATGTTATTACATTTCGATTTAAGCTCCAGGTTTTGTGTTGTGTCTGAAAGCTATGCTACCGAGTTACTTCCTCTCAGCTGAACTCTTTCCTGTTTCAAAAATATCCTTTCTTCATGAGAGCTTTTTTTTTTACCCTTTCCCCCTTTTTAATGTGTTATACAAATCCATCTTTCTGCCAATCTTTCTATCTCTGCACGCTCACTCACGCGCATATGAGCACACTCAAACACACACGCACGCACGCACACTATCGTATTTAAGAAAATATGTTCCACCCTATATTTTGCTATTATTATTTTTTTTTTCAAGCATTAACGCGAAAAAGAAAAAAAAAATCTCTCTTTCCTTCTAAGCGGACTTCAATTCAGAACACATTAGCATTAAGTCTCCCTCACCCCTACACCCCCACGCCACCCCCCTTGTGTAATGTTTCGATGTTCGTGGCGTGGAATTTAGTGTAATCTCGTCTCTGTTGGTGCACACCCCCCCCCTCCCACAAGGCAAGCAGCAACAGACGGGTACATGTGGTAACGGCGCGGGGTTAGTTGCAATCTCTCGCTGCCCGCCCCCCTCTCTCTCTCTCTCTCAGCCTGCACACTTTGTTTCTTCCGTTTTCCTTTATATTTTTTTTTCCTCTGGCATTTCTCCCCCTCCCTCCTTTTCATCCCTCCCCTACCTCCATCACAGTCTGTATCAGCATCAGCCAAATAGTCTTTTTAAAAAAATATTTATTTCGTGAGGAGCGGTGCTAGAGGAACCAAGACGATAACTCTTAATGATGCTGTGAAAGTGATTTTTTAGTTTTTTTATAAAGGGGATTATGGATTTAAGAGTTGCAGGTACAGAAAGCTGTATGCCTTGAGATTTTCTTTTCTGGTGTTATTATGATTTTAGGTATTGTATTTAAAAACAAAAAAAAAAAAAAAACGTGTGCATGCCAGGCATAGAGTAAAATTTAAAGGACTACGTGGTGAATATTTTATTTTAGTTTTGTGGTCGGCTCGCAAACGTTACATAATTTGATTCGCTAAATTAAAACTGCATTGATCAGAAATTTAGACGGAAGTGTTCTCATTTCAAGAAAAATAGTATGGGCGTTCACTTAAACACTGATGGTGTTGGTATTCTATGGGAGTTCTGTTAAACACTGATGGTGTTGGTATTGTATGGGAGTTCTGTTAAACACTGATGGTGTTGGTATTCTATGGGAGTTCTGTTAAACACTGATGGTGTTGGTATTGTATGGGAGTTCTGTTAAACACTGATGTAGATATAGTATGGGAGTTCTGTTAAACACTGATGGTGTAGTTATAGTATGGGAGTTCTGTTAAACACCGATGTAGGTATAATATGGGAGTTCTTTTAAACACCGATGTAGGTATGGTATGGGCGTTCTGTTAAACACTGGTGGTGTAGGTGTGATGTTCCAGAACCCAACTTCACAGCAGAGTATGTTGATCAAATGAAGTCTGAAGATGTATGGCAGCATAGCAGTATAGTTAGTTTGTGAGCGAAAAAATTAACAACAATAGTAATGCGTTAAAAAATAGGCCTTCAAAACTGTGTGTTGACCAGAGATGAGCGGACAGCGGACGCATCCGCTTGCGGACGCAGATCCGCAGACTTTTCCTAATCCGCGGACTGACAGCGGACGCTTGGTATGGTTAAGTTGCGGACTCGCGGACTGACGCGGATCTTCTTTAGCGTTACCATAAAAAAAATTTTAAGTCATTTAAACAGCTAAATTTCAGCAATGCGGACGCGCGGACTGACTGCGGACCAATGTTGTAAGATTCTGCGGACGCGGATCCTTGATAGAAATCCGCGGACGGACGCGGACGCTAAATTACAAGATCCGCACACCTCTGGTGTTGACCAATGCAATATCCTACAAGATTGATTGAACTAGCCGACTGCTCACGCACATTTGTGAATGTTTATAAACTCACTTTTTACTTCGCTAAACTATAAATCCGTTGAAACATATTTTTCAGTAGCTCAGTATTTCACGCACAGATGCCATACATTCATTTATTTTATGGTTGTAATTTACAGAGGGGGCGTAGTTATTAAATACAGTATTGCGTGGTGAGTTATTTTCTGTTACCAGGACTTTGTTTATTCTGCATTGGTACTTTCCAATAAACAGCAGTCAAGTGTTCAAACCTATGGACACTATTGTTATCGTTTAATAAATAATAATTCAGGAGACGAGTTGTAAAAATCGGAGATAATTTTTATGTGTGCATTGTTTTCGTTTTGTCCTATCACTGACGTGATCTCTGATTTATACAAGTTGATTTTTATATTGTTGCGTATTTTAACTTCACTAACATTTAACATTGTTGGTTTTGTTATCAAATAGAATGTCGTCATGACCTGCCTTCTGAATATATGTATACCGTTCCCCTGTATTCAGTTTTCCTTAGCATACATAAAATATTTAATTTTTAAAAAATAGCTTGTAGAGCCTATACAGATCGCTGGGTACCGAGATGTCGAGTTCATCTGTTTATGTAGCCACGGCTATTCTACGGAAATCTGTGGTTAGTACAATACCAATCTTTTAAAGATTAGGTACCACTTTCTTAAGCTGGTTGGACTTAGGGACATCGATTGAACCCATGGTCCCTGGGCTCTTTTGGTTGGCAGAGTCTTGCACTCTACAACGCTGCCACCCCGTCCCTGACATAGAATACTCCAATGTAGGATACTTTATCTGAAAATTCAAAGAATCATCAAACAATCTTTTCGACAAATTAAAAAAAAATATCTCAACCTACCATATACGAGTTAACTATTAGCTGACCAATATTTTTATCAAAGACAAACGCAACACTGACTGCATATTTGCTGAAAGACGTGAAAAGAATGTATTAATCCTTCGGTCAGTTAACGTACTAAATTGTTGATTTTGACTTATTAGCTATGTTAATATGGAGGGCGTCAGTCTATGACACAATGCGTTATATTTGTTACTAGCTGTACCCTGCTAAACCTTTGCATAGAGTTATATCCCCTTAGTCTTGATCGGTAAGCTAGGTTATTTTTTACTTGGGGCAGATCCGATTTTTTTCATGATTCTATTTTAAACTGGAACACTGTTGTATTAATTATTTACTTTCGATTTAACGCAGAACCCAAATCGCTTTTATATATATTAAGTTTTATAGGCCAGGCCTTCATCTAGAATTTCTTTGAAACTATTGAGTTCAAGAATGTTCCTCCTGATCAGACATAGTTCCGGTATTTCAGTTAGACTGGCTCTATTTGCATCCGCATGTCTCTGTACAAGCATGCAGTTACCCAGTTTCCGTCTACTACCTGCTACACGGTGTACCTTGCCCCTCTCTCTCTCTCACACACACACACACACACCACAGGAGCCCCGCCCACTTCCTCACTGCATTACCTGTGAGGAGTTTGTTTCTTCTTCTTCACCTCCCTAACTACCTGTTTCTTTGTGTGAGTAACTTCAGCATCATTTGAGGCTTTTTTATTTAAAATATTAAAGGCTTAAATGTAAGGTCACTGCTTGTATAGAGAATACACAGCTTTACGCTACCACATACGTGTTCCCTGCAAACTAATATGTGTAATGTATAGAGAATACACAGCTTTACACTGCTGCCACATACATGTTCCCTTCAAACTAATATGTGTAAGGTATAGAGAATACACAGCTTTACACTGTTGCCACATACATGTTCCCTGCAAACTAATATGTGTACGGTATAGAGAATACACAGCTTTACACTGCTGCCACATACATGTTCCCTGCAAACTAATATGTGTACGGTGTAGAGAATACACAGCTTTACACTGCCACATTCATGTTCCCTGCAGACTAATATGTGTAAGGTATAGAGAATACACAGCTTTACGCTGCCACATCCATGTTCCCTGCAAGCTAATATGTATAAGGTATAGAGAATACACAGCTTTACGCTGCCACATACGTGTTCCCTGCAAACTAATATGTGTAAGGTATAAAATTACTCTTAAAAATCTCCCTAACTACCTGTTTCTTTGTGTAACTTTAGCATCATTTGAGGCATTTTTATTTAAAATATTAAAGGCTTAAATGTAAGGTCACTGCTTGTATAGAGAATACACAGCTTTACGCTACCACATACGTGTTCCCTGCAAACTAATATGTGTAATGTATAGAGAATACACAGCTTTACACTGCTGCCACATACATGTTCCCTTCAAACTAATATGTGTAAGGTATAGAGAATACACAGCTTTACACTGTTGCCACATACATGTTCCCTGCAAACTAATATGTGTACGGTATAGAGAATACACAGCTTTACACTGCTGCCACATACATGTTCCCTGCAAACTAATATGTGTACGGTGTAGAGAATACACAGCTTTACACTGCCACATTCATGTTCCCTGCAGACTAATATGTGTAAGGTATAGAGAATACACAGCTTTACGCTGCCACATCCATGTTCCCTGCAAGCTAATATGTATAAGGTATAGAGAATACACAGCTTTACGCTGCCACATACGTGTTCCCTGCAAACTAATATGTGTAAGGTATAAAATTACTCTTAAAAATCTTTAAAAAACAAAAAAACAAAATCGTTCTGAACGTTAACACAAAAGTTGAATGTAAAGCAATAATATACTGGACACAGGGTGTTTTCTTGCTTCCCCCCCTCCCTTTTTTTTTTATATTGTCAATAAAATCAAAGAGTAGAAAAGTGTGTACATGAAAAGATTGAAGTTAGTTAGGTAGATGTGATAAAACTGACCGCTGTTCATCTTGTAAAGTAAGACTCTGCACACGTTTTAGACATTCAAACAGTAAGTTGAAACAATGTACCTGCGTTCAATTATCACAGGCCACTTACCTACACAAAAAAAATTTAACATGTAAAAAATTATTTTGAGATTTTTTATTAAAAAAATAAATTTATTAAATCTGCTTTATTTTTGGATCATTGAGTTGTTGGTAAAGGGTTTCTAAGTATCGGTGTATAGTTTCTCTCTCTCTCTCTCTCTCTCTCTCTCTCCCCATGTGTCTCTCTCTCTTTTTTAAAAACTGTAGTGAACTTAAGTAGCACTTTTTATATTTCTCCAAATGTGGTTGCTGGAAAGGGGAGGTGGGTGAGTGGAGGAATAGTTAAATGTTGAGAATAATCTAGTGAGTCACTTCCTAGCACATGATGGACGTCTCTAAATGTGGTAAACATCACCTTGTTAACTTAAGTAGAGATTTGTGTTGACATTGTGTTAGAACACGACACCCTGCAGTCTGTAATTCTAACTGGATTTTTTCTCTCTCCCGTGCTATATTTTGATAAGTTTTTTTTTTTTTTTAAGGAGAGATTAAGAATTAGAAAGAACTAAAAACACTTAAGTGGAGAAAAGTGTGAAGACCCCCCCGGGGCCCTGCTCCCCCCCCTCCCCGCTCCCTTCCTCCACATCCACGGTGCCATGTCTCGGCAGATCTCATCAACCTGGCCAGATATGATTTTATCTCTGGACACATCTGAGAGTGCCACCCCTATAGGACGCGTTCTGCACAATGGGGTTGAAGTTGAACTCATCACTCCAGGAATGTCTGATCATGGGGGGGGGGGGGGGGGTCAGGTGGATAATTCAGACATCTTTCTGGAGACTGAGGATAAACTCTGGGGCTAACAAGATGCGATATGGCCTTGGGGGGGGAAGGAGGGGGAGGCAGTTATTGTAGCCCGATTCAGTGGTGCACATCCTTTATATATTCCTATCCAGACACAATGTATCGCGATACAGTTAGGCACCTCCATTGTGTTTGTATTCACGTCCATTGTACTCAAATACATTAATGCGCACCGGTTGCACTGTAGTCTGGTACAGTGGCGCACGATTCCCATTGTAGACTGTTGGGGTAATAATGCTAGGAAGTGCAAACTGTTTGTATTTTAGAAATGTAAATTAGCCAGTCTCCTGGCCAAGTGCATCTTATATCTGCCTTGAGTCACTGCAATTAAATCTTCTCTGAGCGTGCATGTTGTTGTTCTAAATGAGCTGCACACGTTTAAAGCCAGACTAGCCTAACTCACATCTTGGGTCAGGCTAGTAAGGCTTTAAATGCTCCTTGCATAATTATATAGATATATAAATATAGGAAGTATTTGGGTAATGTACTAGCCACATAGCCCCTTTAATATAAGCTGCGGCTGTAGAAATATTTCATCCTCCTAAATGCGCCTCAAGGAATAATGGATCATAATGGATCATAATTAGTGTAACCCAAAATGTGGATTAGGCTAGTCGATTACTGTGACCAACAAGGGAAAACTTGAACCACACTGGCATACACTTAAAATCAATGGTGTTCTTTCCGTTTTCTTGTACATGTAGTTGTGCCATTTCTGTATTATTGATATTCTGCGAATGGGTTATGTTGGGGATTAGTAAGCAGTAAAGGATTTAAACACTTTTACTGTCTGCTCAGAAAGTTTTAACATAGGGGAATAAACTTTTTTAAAAAACTTATTGGTCATAAAATTTAATTAACTCGGACGTTTATTGGTCTACTTTGAAAACCATTAGCCTAAAATTAACTCCGTCCAGACCAAGACAGTTTAACCCCACTTGTCACTGAGCGTAAGTCATGTGTCTTTACAGAATTGATATAACCATAGTATTTATAATTGATATAACCATAGTATATAGAATTGATATAACCATAGTATTTAGAATTGATATAACCATAGTATATAGAATTAGTGGGACGGATGGCTGAGTGGTTTAGATACTCGACTGTCGACCTGAGAGTCCTTGGTTCGATCCTCGGCGAAGCCCATGAAATTTGGTGCAAAGTCGTCCCACAAGCCCACCCAGCTTTAAATGGGTACCTAACTTTAAGTTGGGGAAGTAAAGGCGGTTGGGCGATGTGCTAACCACACAATCCCTTCATATGCCGGGGTTATAGAAACAGATGAATTCTGCACTACATCTGCCCCGATGGCCCGTTAGGGCTAAGGGGACTTTACTTTTTTATATAGAATTAGCATAACCATAATTAAAGATATGTTTTTAAATGGCAACAATAAATTGTTCTTTAGTTATCGTATTAGTTAAAGTGTTAGCTTCTCTTAGTTTGTGAGGTGTGGTCAATTTAAAGTTGGTAATTGCGTGACGTTAGTGTGCCTAGCTACCAGCGGTAACTTCAAAGATTATGTTGTGACTGTTCAATCATTGCACATTAGGAAAAGTTCATTGCATTGCCGCTCCCATTTTCATTTCTTTACACATTTATTTTTGTTAATTTTTGTAAACGAAAAGGATTTTTTAAAACACTTAGTTAGAAAAAAAAACTGCAACAACTGCAAATTTGTGCATTTCACGTGAACTCTGACGGGGAGTTAATCAAAACTTTGTGCCTTTCCATACTATTTGGGCATTTTTTTTTGTTCTGCCATTCAAAGTATTTATTAATCTTTAGAACAAATAGATGCTCGATTAGTTCCCTAGCCACTACAAAAAAGAATAATTAAAAAAAAAAGCCGTCTGTTTTTCTGTACATTTAGATATTGGAAATGGCCGGTGTGGACAGTGGAGACGGATGGTCGCTTGTGACGTGTGCGTCAGGTGATCACTATCATACGGAACTAACCATCCAGTCTCTTCTTCCTCCTCCTTCTCCACCACCCACCTCCTCCACTTGTCATGTTATCGCATCTGAAAATAAACTGTTCGATCTTGTCACTTCTAGCACCTCACCTGGGGGGAAACTTGTCATCAAAACTGAAAGTGCAGATACAAAGGTGGGAGAGAGGGGGAAAGGGGTTGGGGTGGAGGATGAAATGAATGTTGTGATTAATGATGACCTTGTCACACACCGTTAATCGAAGCCTGTCAAAGATCCGTAAGTCTCCTTGTCAGAAAGGAATTTCTGTCTCACAGAGTGATGTTTCTGTCCCTCCCAGGGGACACCATGTCACCTGTGGGGGGGTGGAGGGGGAATGAGACATGTCACATTTCAAATGTGTCTCTCTCTCTCTCTCTCTCTCTCTCTCTCTAGCTCACGGATGGAAATAATTTACCGATGAATCTGTCTGTTAATACATATTTTTTCCTTCTTCTTCTTGAGATAATTAACTCTGCCATAGTTTCTTTCATCCTGGACCAGATGCGGAGTTAAAGTAGGAACTTTAAAAAAATATATATATTAATTAACCCTATAATAAACGAACAGATGAGCCCGTGTGATTATTGAAAAAAAAAAACTGAAATAAAAATAATTCGATTGAAACAAAAACAAACTCTGCAATGTTGACACCTGTACTTAAAAAAAAAAATATTGTTGAAGCTATTTTTATACAAAGCGCATTAGAAACCTTTCAGTTTAGTTCAAACAATGCATGATTGTCCTGAGCGATAGTTGGAATGTTGACTTACAGAATTATCGGAGACCAGATTTTTCCGCTTTGACTGGTGAAGTTTGAAACTTGAGATTGTATTATCTCAGCATCAACTTTAAAGTCTTTTTTATTGATAATCTCACCATCTCAGCAAATATGTCGCTTCTATATTACAGTCGGCATGTAATCAGTGTGAATACAAATGTATAGAGGCGGTATTAATGGTCGGCTCACCGGAGGGCTCGCTTGGTGCCTTGACTTGTCAGCCCCCCCCCTCCCGCAAAGCTCACATTTTCTCCCTTTTGTTAATATATTCTGCTCCACGGACCTCAACCGACTTTGGTCCGCCTCTGAAAATGTAGATGCATTTCTTTCAAATATTTCTTGAAGATAGCTCTAATTCCTTGTACTGCCATTTTTTTTTAATTTGTTTACCTATAATCTTTGTTTTGTCAACAATAAGAAACAAACATTTACGAGAGATACAACAGACTCGACGTTCAACCACCCCTCAAACCATTCCCCCCTGCACAGTATAAATCACTCGAGTCTCCTAACTCTGGGTCATAAAGATATTGGAGCTGAGATACACACGCCGGTGAAACGTATTTTTAGGTCAAGCTAACAATAATGATTCCAGACCGGCGCCCTCGCTTGCCGGACTCTCACTTTGACATTCTCAAAAGTCACACATTGATGAAATCAACTGGGCCCATCTTAGTATTGTTGGATTGTTTGCTTTCCTGGAACGGATAAAGTGTGTGTGTGTGGTGTGGTGTGGGTTATACTGTCAGCTTTTGTTAGATGAACGCCCTGCCCTCTTTTTAGCGTTCAATATCTATTTGTTCTATTTGCTCTTTGATTGGTTGCAGGGGTTCTCAAACGTTTTACGATTCGCATTTTTGGTTTTCGCGACCAACTTGTGAAGAAATGTATTACTCAAATGAGTAAATTAAAAACAAAATGTATTTATTCTCAAATGAGTAAATTAAAAAAAAAAAAAGCTACTTTGGCGACCCAAGTCAAATTAGCGATCCACACTTTAAGAACCGCTGTGTTATGGTTTTCCAGCCGGCTTTGAGATATGATTGTTGTTGCTCATTGCACAGCATTAATGTTAATAAGATACGATCAAATAGTAGAGCTCCAGATTGAACCCTGATCTCTGCCTTGGGGGGAAAACTTTATGGTGAATTGCTCCTTTTTTTCTTCGGCGCATGAGTCCGATGAGAGCCGCACGTCGCGGTTGTTTTTTTAAGATAAAAAAAATGTATGAAGAACCGCTCGATAGTCCGTTAAAGAAGATTTAGTGAACGAACGTAACAAAATAATAGAAAAATAAACCGGCGTGTAGTTGTTGGGGGGCCGCACCAAAAGAGCCTCTCTCGCCAACCCTGTGCTATAAAACTTGAATATAAATTATTTATTTTTAGGCTTAACCAGTATGGCCGTCACAGTTGTCGGTTATAAACTTTAAACAGATTACTTACTGTGCCCAGGTCAAAACGAGGACGTTCAAGAAAACGTTATCTCATGTGCAAAATTACCCTTTCCACCCCTCCCCCCACCCCCCTACCCCGCCCATTAAAAAATAACAAGTTAATCTCTGTACGCGCAGGTCGGACCTGATTGAGTGCTTCCTACGTGTACCGTTGTTTGTTGGTTCACCCAGGACATATTTAGCCGCCATGTTTATTTACCATAGTAACCTGACACTATCTCGTGGGGGCTAATCCCGCGGACACACTGACCTGCTGCCGCGGCAATAACAAATGAACTGTGTTTTCCGGGGTCACGGCGACCCTTTCCAGTCGGGCCTACTGACCTCCTGACGTAATTGTCAATCCTTATGGGAAGGTCATGAGGGGAGTCAAGACAAAAGTCTGTTGTATCATCTACCTTTATCAGGTCACTGTTGATACCACACGGAGCACCCGAAAACACCTTTCACTATTCTTTCAGGATCATATACACTTGTCGTTTGTGCGTGTGCGTCTGTGTGTTACTTGTATGTCATTAAGACCAAAGAGATGGAACCCGTGTATGTCAGCTGATGACAATGTCATCTTAATCCCATTATAATCTGCCAGTGTCAGGGGCTAATCTCTCGCTCGCTCTCTTTCTGATTTTCTGTTCTCTTTACCTGAGTGTGTGCACTTCACTGATGTTTATATTTTGATATTATTATAGTTTTGTTATATATTTATACAGACGCATTTGACTATTTCTGTCCCACAAGTCTTCGCATGGGGGAAAACAAACAAATCCAAACGGCATCAAAACAACCAACTTATGTCAGTTTAATAATCAGTTACACATTATTAATTGCTATTAGAAATATTATTGCCTCACATTATTGATTGCTATTAGAAATATTATTGCCTCACATTATTTATTGCTATTAGAAATATCATCGCCTATCATTTTGCTCGTTGTATAGTATTTGTTATACACAGTTAACAAAATCCTCCATTGTTTTTGCAATAATTTGTTTATTTAGTAAGTTATCCGTTCACTCTCTGGTAATCTACAAGATGTACCAACATCTGTTGGTAAAAATACACCATAAGCTAAGATGGCTGCTGTTGGAATGTGTTTGTATTTACAGCCCGCGTCTGTGAATAAGCTCAAATTTTATCCTCGCTGGTGTTTACATTCTCAATGAAACCTTGCGATCAACAAATGAAACATTCTGCTATTTTTATCAGCTTTTAGTGGAAAATCTCTCCAGGCCGTTGATATATGTGACCGTCCATATGAAAATGTGCCATTGTAGGAAACTACTTTTTGAGTTATAAGCGAAAATACGCCATGCGGTAATGTTTTTCGAAATTGAAATCTTGACATTTAAAAATTCATAACTTGGTCTATTGTTGACCGAATTGAATGCAGTTTGCTTTACTTTGTTTGTTTTTCATTACTGTTCAAGCCAGTGTTAATAGTTCATTTCCTGACATATGGCATATTTTCATATGAGAAACACGGCGTAATAATGTGACCTTTGTCTAAACTAGTTGCTCGTTTCTACCCACCATTAGTCACTGTGCCCCATGGCAGTGAACGAGACGTCCATAACTAATTGGGTCTTAATCTGTTTAGTTCTCCAGTACAAATGTTTGTGTAAACATTGATCGTATCGTTTAAGTAAAATCTTATACACGCAAAAAGTTTAAATTTTAAACGCGCTGTTATTCTTTTGCATATCTTATTATTTGTATCTATGTTTAAATATCCTCATACTGTAAGACTACACTTGAACGGAATAAAATGGTTTATCTATAAGATGTCAAGTTAACTAGTTTAAAAAAAAAAGAATAAACACTGGGTGAAAACATTGCGAAATACCAGGTATCAATTCTACACTCATTATAACAGAATGTGAGAAGTTCTTCTATCGATTACTTTTTTTTTCTTCTCCCACTATCATTTGATGCTTACTGCCTCGTTTTGTAAGTGTTAAAATCTGGAATCTGTTCACTTAGTATTGATGGCTGAATATGGGGAGGGGGGGGGTTTGACTTCTGTCTGCCCATCACTTGTTCATTATTTATAGAAAAAAAAATTGATTATCATGTTTGTCTAATCCTTCGCCCATCCCTTGTGTTACGCATTGAAATCACTTATTTTATCATGTCTCAACTAAAAAGTGCAGTCTATTTGTTAACATTTGACACCTGTTTCTTTCAAATCAAACACACAATTATAATTACAGAACTGCCAACTAATCCCAGAAATATAGAACAAATTAGATATCTAGACATATATAAATGGAAGAAAAAGAAATGTTGCTGTATGGATAAAAATATTTAGACCTAAATATTCATTAACCATTTTTTAGAAGCCCTGCATAATTATTATTTAAATTCAGTGATTCCCATACTGTGCGCTTTGCCCACTTACAAGGACTGCGTCATTGTCCCCTCTAATTTTTACGAAGACTGGAACATTTGACTACACCCACCCCTCCCCCGTCAAAAAATTCATACCACTACTTCTTTATATCATTAACGTGTCCAACAAGTTGGATTTGAAACAGGTCTAGATTTTGTTTTGTCTTGGAAATAGATGGTTCTAATTCGTTGTTGTATTCGTTTTGTCTTGGAAATAGATGGTTCTAATTCATTGATGTATTCGGGCTTATTATGATCTGCTTCTTGTCTTTTTCAGCTATGGACTCGAACATAACCCTATGGCAGTTCCTGCTGGAGCTGCTCCTCAACAACCAGCACCAGAACATCATCCACTGGACCAGCCAAGAGGGCGAGTTCAAGCTGGTGAACGCCGAGGAGGTGGCCCGCCTGTGGGGGCTCCGAAAGAACAAACAGAACATGAACTACGACAAGCTGAGCCGAGCTCTGCGCTACTACTACGACAAGAACATCATCAAGAAGTCACTGGGGCAGAAATTCGTCTACAAGTTTGTCTCTTTCCCCGAGATCGTGAAGACTGAGACCAAGGTGCCTTTTAAGGTGAGTGTCAAGCTAACTATACTTCCTCCCCAACATTGCGCCGCCACCCTGTCGTCCTCACTTGTTACATAATCACAGTCAGCACTGGTTCTTATTAAAAACTATTGTTTTTTTTTTTCACCCAAAGCCAGCCATGGGCAAACTACGGCCTTCTGGCCTAATCCGGCGGTCAGTTGGACTGTTTGACTGGCCTGCGGATGGCCACTTGTTTCAGAGTGAAACACAGCATTAGAACTTTAGTGCTATGACGTTTACTTTGAATTTAATTTAGAATTGGTCAGCACCGCAACCTTCTGCTCTTTGTCTGCCCCGCCTGTCAGATTTAGAAGCCCAGTGTGGCCCTCAACTCAAAATATTTTTGCCCACAGTTGCCCTGACCCCTTTATTAAGACAGTCTCAATATTTTTTTTTTATAATGTCTACTTATCATTTCTAAATATCTCCTGGAGTATACATTAAACCTGATTATTGCCTACTGCACGCTGGGTTACTTAAAACTCCTCGGAGACAAAGGCTGAATTATTTTCTTATCCGGACCTTTTTTGCTTTCAAAACTTTTTTTTTTATAAAAACAATATTTTTTTTTGCTTAGGTTGAATAATTTGCAGTTCCGATAGTTGATAATTTACTTTTCCAATAGTTGATAATTTACTGTTTCAATAGTTGATAATTTACTGTTTTTCATATTTCATCTAGTATCGTTTATCAGTGTGTATTTAGATCTGTATTGAAACAGATTGTTTGCTATTATTTCTTTTAGGTAAAGATGGAGTCTCTAGCCCACGAGTACGGCCAGAGGGTGCTGCCTCATTTTGCATCTTATAATCCCCATGAGATCAAGGCCAGCCAAGACGCTGCCCTGCAGTATTCTCTCCAGAAACAACAGTCGAGCCCTCAGTCCCAGCCTGTGCAGCAGGCTAGGCACGTCACGGACAGTGACGAGAAGAAAGCGTTCTTGAAACATGAAGCGCCTGAAACTGAGGAGAGGATCAGTCGCCGCTCTGTCGAGCCTGAGAAACGATCCCCGGAGAGAATACTTCAGAGGGAGCAGCGCGACAGGGAAAGAGAGCGAGAGGAGAGGGAGAGAGATCGGGAGATGAGGGAGAATCTGGACCCTCACAGGCTGTCCTCGCAGCACAGCGTCACTAACCACCACCACCACCATCAGCTGATCGCCCCTCCCCCTTCACACGTCTCCACCCATCACCATCACCTGCACGTGCCTCTGCATCACCACCCGCACCACGCCCACCACCACCATCACCCGCACCACGCCCACAGATCCGACGACGAGGACCTCTCGAGGATCCCTCGACCCTGGCAACCACTGTACCTCAACCACGAGCCATCCCACCCATACCGCGACCGGGAGCCGCTCTTGGCTCCGCCACCCCGTACCTCCAGCAGTGGGAGCAACAGCAGCATCGGCAGCGGCCACAACGTTCACGGCAGCAGCGTGTACGGCTCCAGTTCCAAGCCTGAAATACGCGTATGCAGCCCCAGGGGCCGAAGCGCCAGTCCTGTCATAAGCCATGGAAGAAGGGACTTTTCACCCCATAGAAGTAACCCATCGCCGCCCATGACGGCTATGAACTTGGTGAAAACATCTACTTCCTCGTCATCCTCCATGACTCCGCCTTCCTCCACGATAGCCACCTCTTCGAGGTCCTCATCGCCCCTGCCGCCGCTACCGCTAAACTACAGCAGCAACCACCTGTCAACTTCCTCGCCCACCAGGCCTTCCATCTCAGCCTCGTCCAGCACGGCGCCATCCAAACCGAAACCAAGCCCCATCAGCCTCGGTGTGCCCTCTCTCGGCTCGGGGCCTCTGGCCAACTCCCCGCTGACCCCAGTTTCGACGCAGATGTCCATCTTGTCGCCCACGGCCAAGCACCCCATCTCGGCCTACCACGCCTTGCCCACCCCGCTTTTCCTGTCCAGCCCGATGCACCCGGTCCACTTCTGGACCTCGCTCAGCCCGGTCACCACCCTGAGCCCACGAATGAACTCTTCCGGCTCGGCCTTTCAGTTTCCGGGTTTCTTTAACGGGCTCACTTTTTCACCACTGGTCGGAAGTTTTACCGCCTCGACCACATCAGGTGTCGATAACCTGGGCACTCCTGGGCTGGTGTCCACACCGACTCGGACGATCCCTGTCCTCTGACAATGAATGCTGCATGACACCCGCGGGCGAGGAGACATGACAAGAACTGATTGACTGACAAATTTTTTCAGGAGACTATCTAGCATATTAAATCAGCACATGGGACTAGCATAGAGAGCTCAGCTGCCTAGTATGTTTAGAGTCTATATACACAAGTAGAAACATCTCTTCAGTATTGGTTCCCAAACATAAACATTTAAACTGTGACGAGAGCCTTGTGGAATCTATATACAGTGGCTCGGATGCGATCCATATATATATATATAAATATATAATAATAATCTATTCTCACGATGTGTAACTTCAACGTGTCAACGATGTATTTATAACACAACGATGCACGCAAGCGATTGTGTGTGAGCAAAGAAGTGCTTCTTGGATTTGACCGTACTCAAACAGAACTAATATCATTGTATCAAATTTAGATTTATTCAAGTATGTACTGCTATACCTCTCAAGACCTTTACCCCCCCCCCTCCAAACTCCTTTGTGTTCTGTTTCTATTTTTACTCGTACCACCCTTCAGTTATTTTATTTAACTAACAAACCTTTACATTTATGATAGCCATCGATCGACATAATGTTCTACCATATGGCGTATATACATATATCTTCATTCCTCTGTTCCATATCTCTACGAGTTAAAGTTGGCTGTATCCTTGATTCCCTGGTCCAGCACTGTTAACGTGATAGTGACGTATTTTGTATCGGGAGAGGGAGGGGTGGAGGGAAGGCACTGTTGGGCGAAGACGACTAACGTTATTTCACTGGACATATTCTTCCTGGATATTTTTGGCTTCATGTTCTCCTGCCATATTTCGAATCTGGCATTGTGTAATGGTCTCGAGAAAGATGGAGGGTGTGTGTGTGTGTGGGGGGGGGGGTTGGTAAACCATTGGCGTTGACTCGCTATCGAAAAATTTAATTTAACTACGGGGAGCTTAAAAATTAGAATGTGAGATGCAACCTATGTACTACTAGATGAGCATCTCTTTTGACTCAAGACAATCCATTGTCTGTAGCTGAGTGGTTATTTACCGCAGGGGGGAATCGTGCCTGACGTTGATAAACAGGGTTATTGTTTCCCTGCTAATTGATATCGTTTGTCTGTAATACTATTTATAACTTCTGCCTGGGCCACGCCACACAAATGACAGCAGCGACAACTTTTTGGACGAGTAACCGGGCGGGTTAGTATAACGGCGAGTTAGAGTAGGTATAACGGCGAGTTAGAGTAGGTATAACGGCGAGTTAAGATTAGGTATAACGGCGAGTTAGAGTAGGTATAACGGCGAGTTAGAGTTGGCAAGTCGGCGATGCGGCGGGGTTCATACAAAA
Organism: Bulinus truncatus; assembly: GCA_021962125.1. Taxonomy (NCBI): domain Eukaryota; kingdom Metazoa; phylum Mollusca; class Gastropoda; family Planorbidae; genus Bulinus; species Bulinus truncatus. The sequence goes on from JAGDYQ010000033.1 coordinate 2,992,899, forward strand.
GTACGTAGTTATAATTAGCTATTGATTTCAGTGCATTACGTCATGTTCAAATGTCATCTTACACCAACGAAATGTTATTGTGGTGCGCCACTTTTTGAGTCTACATTGGAAATCGTTAACTTAAAGGGTTTTTGTTGTTTTTTTTTCTACTTGCGTTGGTCTTTCAGGGGCAGAAATGGTCAACATTTTTTGTAAAATCACTGTTGTGGTGGGTTGTATTTTTCTTTTGGTCTGCCATCCGGGCAGAGTCGCCGCTGGAAAAAATGAAATAACATCAAATTGTGTTCGTGTTTATGTATAATAACTTGACGATGGAACTATTTATTTGGTTCTTGATATAACCCCCCCCTCCAGCGCCCACCTCACCATCTGTCATACGGTGCTGCGTAGAGAGGGCCTGCGTCCTATCATACGGGTAACGTTTTATTTACCTCTTTCAACCACAGAGGCCCTCTCTCTCTCTCTCTCTCTCTCTCTCTCTCTTAGTTTACGGGAAGAAATACAAAGACAAGAAGAGACGAAGAATAAAAAAAAGTTCGTGACATTTGACCTAATGTGAACAGGAAATAAGCCCAACTGATGTTTGCTTGTTTATGGAGGAAGGAAAAAGGGGGGGTCAGACTTGTAGATAGATTCAGTCTCAAGGAGTGGGTGTGGAGCACCAGGATTCACCGTTGGAGTCATTCTAGACTTAGTAATGGAGGAGTATTACTTTGTGTGTAAAATAAATAAGCAAAGAATGTACTTGCTATATCACAGGGCATCAGTGTACTTGCAATATCACACGGCATAAATGTACTTGCTTTATCACAGGGCATCAATTGTACCTGAGACATCACAGGGCATCAATTGTACCCGATACATTACAGGGCATAAATGTACTTGCTATATCACAGGGCATTAATGTACTTGATATATCACAGGGCATCACCACTGTGGCAACCTTTTGCCTGTATGTGGAATTTTTCGGTCTGTTTTGTTTCTTCATGAGACTAGATACAACATTCAACTGTGTTCGAATTGAGCATTGCCTAAATTTCGGTACATTCTTAACTACAATGTACATATAGCGAGCTCATAGCCTTAAAACTTATTCTTAGCTCCGTCAGACACTGATTGAGTGAACTCCCCCCCCCCTTTCCCTCCCCCCCTGCAACCTTGCACTCCGCTCCCCGAAAGTAATTTTTTTTTTTAATCTGTCAGACTCAATCAGTAAACTGGCAAGTGATGAATTCAGTGTGTACAGGAAGCTAACATTTTTTTTTGTTCATTTTCCTGCTCATCTTGATCAGGTCAGCCGATTTACGGAAAAACCTCCCCCAATGGTCGTAGAGATGGATTGACTCTGACTGAACAGGTCAGATATCGCCTGTTGGTGGTGGACGCCCGCCCGCCTGTTTAATTGCTCCCCCCCCCCCCCATCCATCATGTCGAAAATCAGCGAGTGATGCTGTCTACAGATTGTGTCATGGCTACCTATTACTAAGCATTCTGTCAATCAAACACACACATTTACCTTCCATGCCAGTCGTGGGGCCAACTACGGGCCCGTGGGCTAAATGCGACCCGCCTTGTTACAGAGTGAACCGCAGCACTGGCCTTATTTTGTTATAATGTTTACGTTACATTTTCCATTATTTCATGACAACACTACATCAAACTGCTCTTGTCCCGGACTCTCGGTCAATTTTATGAACCCAATGCGGCCCGCGACTCTACAATATTTGCCCCACCCCCTGTTCTTTACCCTCTTCATCGCAATCATATTTTGTCAGTCGAAGGGGGAGGGGGGGGCTTTGGTTAACTGACGTCGACAACTTGGAAATTTGTTTGTTTTATTGGCTAAAGTTTACCTACTGCTTAAGTAAAAGTACAGTTCAAAAATTATTTGTGACCCTCTTTTCTTGGCCCTTTTCCCTCCCTCCGTTAAATGAATTGGTTTCTTTTAGACGCGTTTTCTAAAATATATTGAAGTTTTCTGAATCCTGGAATATAAAATACTTAACTATCTTTTGGATGTCCAGAGAGCTGTCCTGTACAATTATGCGCGTGGGCTATGGCGACCGATGACGTAGGTGGTAACTGTCCATGAGGCCTGTCCAGGCAATCGATCGGACTAATGATGACCGCTCTTAAAGTGTTAATCTCGGACGAAATTGTCGTTGGTCATTGATACAGTCTGACACTTGTTGTGATGACTTTTTCCCCATACCTATATTCAGTCACCAACTAAGTTGCTATTATTGGATACATGTTTTATATGTGTATATAAAAACAGGACTCTTCATGCCCCCTACCACACATGAATCCAACAAACACAAATGAAAAAAAGTGCGTTATTCTGTATGCATTAGTCTTCGTAATGATCTAGGACAATCTAGGTTTAATCATGGACCAGTCCCCCCTCCCCCCCCCACCATAATTGTGACGGAAGCATGTTGACCATGGCGCTGTATGGCTGATACATGACAAAATACAGTTGGCTGTATAGCTGAGGAATCTCTGTACACAACATGAGAGCCCCCATTTAGCTTTGCGACATTCTTACATCTTACATTACTCCACTTTCTAATACACACACACACACACATACACAACACACTGCGTGTTTATTTTATTTTAATTGATGCACCGCACCTGTTCCATGTATGTGCATTTCGGCGCATTAGACGCGTAAAAGTAGGAAGGAAAACATTTCTCTTAACATGGGTGTGTGTGTGTGTGGGGGGGGTTCTTTAATCAAAATGACGGATGCCTGAAATGAATGTATATGGGTTTGGGGGAGGGGGTGGAGTCAGGTCCTCGGGGTAATAATTACGAAATGACAGCATTCCCTCCGTCCTCTCAGCCACCCACTCCCCCCCCCCACCATATACAACATTTCAGCACCCCGACACCGTTACCTCGTGACATGATCATTAATTTCTAACGGCCACGATTCATTGCAAGCCCGTGAATCATTAGTTAAGCTGTGGGTGTTGAACTGCCGCTTCCTGAGGGATGTGGATGTAATGGCCCCGCTATATTTTATAGACATGCTGCATTACAATTTGTAAACAGTTTAAAAAAAAAAAGTTACTTTGGTGAAACTGTAGGTCCATTGAAAATGAACGTAAGCTGTACCATTCGCTGTTTCCTATTCCCGGTTGAAGAAAAATTTTAGTGTTAATGGTTTGAACGTTAATAAGTTCAGTCTGTCTCAATATATTTTGCTGAATTTGTGTACATCAAAAAGCATTCATTCGTAGTAATTTCCCCCTTAAATACTTAAACCAAGTGTAAAGCAATTTTCATTTTTTTCCAGTTGGGTGTAATACACGCTAATATGAGTTGAGTCTATGGTTTAAATTGATAGATTATCTTTATTACAACTGCTATTTTTGTTTTATTTAAATAGATCAAACACACATTGGATCGTTATTTCTAGAAATTATATTGGCTTAAATTGTGTAGGATTATATAAGCAAACTGAATTTGAGCGGTCATACCTAAGTGTGTTGGGTGAATGTATACAACAATCATTGTCACTAGCCATGCTAGACTAGAAGACTTAAATTGATTCACTGTTGACTACTTCATGAAAAAAATGTACACTGTTGAAGATGGCATTGTTTTTGTAATGTTTTCTCTATTTCAGTCAGTGACATGTTGACTGTGTGTTGTTGTTGTGCTGTACTTTTGTTGATGAATTTGTTGAATGCTTGGTGCCTTTGTTTATTAACAAAACAGCCCAACGAAAGCCTTATACCATTACCTTTATTGATATATATATATATTTCTTTATTCATACATAATATTTTTTTTATGTTGGATATATATATAAAATCCATTCAGAATTTAATTTTTTTTTTTTTTAAATTTAACTCAGATTTTCCTGATTAAAATTTTTCGGCCAATTATTTTACAAAGAGGACATAAAATGCAAATTGTGAAAGGGGGAGGGGGGTGTAAAAATATTTGAATTTTTAGATATTTTGTGGTCCCTACCGAATAAAAATGGATGCAGCCACCACATTTAATTCCCTGTTTTTTTTTTAAATTTAGTTTGTGGGCAGGTATTTCATTTGTAATGTAAGGACTGCCTGTAAATTGTTTGGTTGTAGAAGGAACATGTTTCAATTTTGAAGTATAAAAATCCTATTGACAGTACCTCACTTTTAAAGTGGAGGTAAACCAGAGAACTTTATATATTCACTATATCCTGCTTATGTCACCTGCTAATAGTTCTGTGATCCTGTTCATTCATTTACTGCCTGGATACATTTCTTATAATGTGTCACTTTTCACCATCCTTTCATTCTCCCTTCAAATTGTATACACATTTACATTTCATATTTTATCCCCCCCATTATCAATAATTGTATCATTTACCCAGTTCCAGCATTGCTGGAGTAAAACTAACGGCTAATTACAGGGAAATTTATTTCTTAATGTTATCAATTCATTTGTGAAACATTCAACAACACTTTATAAAGAATATCATCTTGCCTTGGAAAATAAGACTGGCTTTTTTATGTTTTCATAATAAAATAAATAATAAAATTATTAATAATAATCTCCCTAAAACAGCCTTTGCTTCACATACACTTTTATTTGAATTATACTTTTGAAAAAAAAAAATTTCAGTTTATGGAACTTCAGTTGTAAGTAATTTTTTTTTCTGGAAATGGCTTCCAGCAGAACTAGGCATCCCACAAATTTTGTTTTACACCCCCGAAACATTTACAGAAAGTGGTTTTTTAAAAATATATTTTGCATGATCCTTAGTATGCACACAGGATTGTAAACCCCCCCCCCCCTCCTCGGTTCCTTAGTAATCCACTATTCAACAAATTTCAATAATTTCTAAAATAAGTGAGGTTAGTAAAAAGGTTGGTTTTTTTATGTTTTAAATATGCTCCTCCACCTTTGGAGCTTTTTCTTCTATCTCACTTTGACCTAATTTTCTCCAACTATGATTGTTTCGGATTTGTTCTCTGAGTATTTATATTTTGTAAAATTGATTATTTTACAGTATGAGTTGACCCATGTGTGATATTAAAATTGTAATCTGTTGATGCACATGTTAAATGAACCGTGTTGGTTTTTTTTTTTTTTTAATTTTTTTTTTTTACTTTTCCCTTTATTAGTTGTTGACTTGTACCATATTAAAGTAATTTGTGATTTTAAATTTTTTTTTCAAATTTCATTTGTTGATCAAAAGACTCAAAAATTATTATTATTTTCTCTGACTAGTTTTAAAAAATATGGTGTCAATTATAGTTTTTAAAAATCTGTCAGTGATTTTTTTTTTTTTTAAATTTGTTCTATGAAAATATCAATTGTTTGTTTGTTTGATTTTACATTTCTTTGTTTCTCTGAAGTTGCCATTTTTTTTTTCTTCATTTTATTGTTAATTTTGTTGTTGATTTCATGCTTTCAATGACATTTTATTTTCTTGAATTGACTTACCACTGAGGTATCGTTATCTGTTGTAAAACTTTTGTAGGTTTGCCTTGTGTTAAACTGACCCACTTTGAGTGATTTCATGCTTTTCAATCTTAAAAATGTTTCACTTTTTTTTTTAAGAAATGTATATTTCATACTTTTTTTTATTATTAATTTTCATTACTTTTTGTGGGTCGAAAAATATACCTTTTTACAACTACCCGGAGAAAAGATAGCTCTATTTTGACAGTACTTCCTAATTTTTTTTCCTTTTTTTTTTTTATGAAGTGAAACATAAAACAATTACAATTTTCTTATTAACTATGACAATTTATGAACTTATTTTGCGCCTACATTATGTTTTCAGTTGCACATAACGACGACGTATGCTGTTTGAAATGTTCCATTTTTTTTTTTTTTTACCTTATGACTTCTATAACATTGTTTTCTCTGCAGCTTTAAAATAAAAAGAAAAAATCTGTATAAATGTTTTACACTTTAAGATTGTTAAAGGCATTTTTTTTCTATTTACCTAAATTTGAGTTTTTGCATATATGTTGTTGGCTGAGTGACAGGCGGACAACGCGTCTGTTTTTTTACAGCATTTTTTTTTTCACTGCTTCACCATTGTACGACAAAACTAACTATGACACACCCACTATGGGCACGCCTTAATTAATGTACGAAAAAAAAAAATTCTTGTTTTGTGACTTCCCTTTAAATTTTTTTTTTAAATTTTTTTTTAAGATGTATTTTTGTTTTTGGTCTTTTTGTTAATTTGTATTTTTATTTTCGTTTTATTATACTAGCAAGGTAAAGTCAACTTTTGCACATCTTCTAACAAGAGAATACTACAATCACTGCTAATGTGTAAAAAAAAAAAAAATTTATTATAAATTGAGTAATACAGTTCCTCGGGTTTTATTGATTTTGTTTTGATCTGCGCTCGTTATCTGTCACATCCGAGATTTGATTGGTTGGTGTGATTCAAATAAGTTTTTTTTTTTTTTATTTTTTCTCTCGAAAAAAAAAATTCATAGAAACGATAACAAGATAAAATTTATTTTTCACTTTCACATACATAACTTTTTTTTTTTTATATATATTTATTGGTACAGAGCCCCCAATAAAATATTTTTTTTATAACCAATTTTTTTATTTTTTATGATTAGTAACAGCAAAACGATAGTCTTTTTTCCTCCCCTCTATGAAAAGTTTATTGTTACACATAAGAACAATTGTTTTTTTTTTGAAAGAATCAGAAATTTAATGAAGGGATTTTTTTTTTCTTGTTATTAACCGCATCATTTGTTTGATTTAAATTTTAAAAAAATGTTTTATTCAATAGAAGATAAATGATTGTTTTAAAAAAAAATGTTTTATTTTTTAACATATTTATTTACATTTGTTATTTTAATTATTAACTCATTTCCCCCCCAATTGATAGTTGAATTTAAAAAAAAAAAGTTTTCAAGCTAACACTTTCTTCTCCTGAACATGATTGTGATAATAAAAATATTTTGATGAACTTGAGAGTTTTGGTGTTGTTTATTTAAATAATTCTCTGTCTGTTCATGTCCCTCAATTCTTTTGACTATTTAAATGAATTTTACCCTGTAGTATGGGTGAGTGCCAAGGATAGTAAATATTAAGGGTGATAGATCTAGATGGGCTAAATAGGTGGGGGTGTCCAATGGAAACTGATTTCATAATGTACACTTTGATCATAAAAAACCGCCATCTTTATATGGAACAGCCAATCTGATTGGCCCTTAGTGATCACTCCTGGCTACATTGAAAAAGCTCTTCCCAAGCACAATTATAAAAAGACTATCGATGATAACCCTGAGCTAGAGATATAAGTTTGGCTTTGAAAAATGTAAAGTTTGTATTGCGTGGATGAGTAAACGTCAATTAAAATCCCATGTCTTAAATTTTACGGAACCATTTGTAGCGAAGTGAAATATAAGGGAGAGAACCATACATAATGATACTTCAATATTTTTTTTACGGTAGTCTCCCTCAAATTATGTATATTAATGACTAAATGCAGCTCTTCAGTGAGTTTGGATCGACTTACACAGTTCTTCTGCTTTTATTTAGTTACTTTTGTTCATTAAATTTTGATAAAATGATTTTTACTACTTCAAATAATTTTTATTACTCAAAAAATACCAGAGTGCTTCTCTCATGGACTTCACGCGTGGCAAGTAGTGGCAACCTGATGTGTATAATTAACTGAATAGATTTACAGTCAAATCTCAGTTTACGGATCACAATTCTGACAGATGCACATATTAATAAAATAAAAAAAACTCCCTTGTATCAAAACTGATTTCACCATAAGAAATAATGTATTCTCATGTGATGGGTTCCAGAAAGCTAAAATTACTCTTTTGAATAATAATCGATTTTTGTAATGATATATATATATATTTTCAAATCTATGATGTAATAATGTTTATTCATTGTATTGAACGTCTTTCGGTGTTACTAATAGAATAGGTGCCATTTGTTTTACTCATCATTATTTGTTTATTAGTGTGTCGTTAACAAGGAAACTATCAAGTTACACTTTCTCTTTGCTTTCTTAGATAAAAATTTCGCAGGAACTCAACATTCTACCATGTTAAACTGATAGGCCTACATATCTCACAATATTAAGTACAACACACAGACAATTTTCTAGTGCCCTAATCTATATCTTTAACATAGATTATAATAAATTAAAACCACGTAACCAATAGTATTAGCGGTAGACAGAACGATTTTTAAAGAAAACAAAATGTTGAACGGGAAGATGAAATATTCGAACGGAATAAACATAAAAATTTACCCATTTAATCCAATACACTAAATTATCTTTAAAACTGTCAATAATCAAATACTTTATCACTAGTGCCGCTAACAACTGATGGAATCTCCCATACATTCTTGTCGCGGCTTCCCTAAAACAATGATTTTTTGTTCTTGTCAGGTGACTCTCAAGTCTCAGATACCTATAACTACACCCCTGTAATTTTCGTAATACAATCTAAGTATTACTCTTCGTTGAGGGACGGATGGCCGAGTGGTGTAGATATTCGAAGTCGACCTGAGAGTCCTGGGTTCGATCCTTGGTTAGAAGTTAGAACCATGGGAATTTTTCCAGGTGAAATGTGTTTCAAAGTAGTCCCACAAGTCCACCCAGCTTTAAATGGGTACCTAACTTAATTTGGGGAAGTAAAGGCGGCTGGGCATTTTGCGAACCACACAATTCCTTCATATGCCGAGGTTATAGAAACAGATAAATTCTACACTTCATCTGCCCCGATGACCCGTTAGGGCTAAGGGAACTTTACTTTACTCTTCTTACATGAACATAATCTATGTCAATGATAAAGATACGAACCGCTCACTTATTACGTAACGCCTTGGGGGAACAGATTTGGTCTATAATCAATCAGAGACAATGTAGGGCTCTCTAGTCAGCATCGATCGTGGGATCCAACAATTCCAAAAAAAACAAAAAAACTGCTGAATTATGCATTGAGACTTAATGTTACCAATGCCAACCTAATTTAAAGTTCATCTTAATTCTTGGGAAATATTGTTAACTAATTCCAAGTAATTTTTAAATTTTAAATAATATATTAAGGCAAGTTTTAACTTTAAACTTCTCAAGTTAAAGGCGAGTCTCCATGTAAACATGCTATTTTAGACACAGTGGCGTAGCGAGCTTACCTCTTGCCCGGGGCAAAATACCTTTTTAGCGCCCCCCCCCCAATTCGAAAACCATATAATATTATATGTAAAATACACCATTTTTGCGCCCCTTTGTGAGTAGCGCCCGGGGCATGATGCCCCCCCCTTGCTCCACCCCCCTCTCCTTTACGCCTCTGTATTAGACAAAACAACGACAATAAAAAAATATATACGTCAGCATTTTGAGCGCACATCGGCAGTCTAAGCAGTATGCGCCAGTATGCGGGGCCTTGACCGGTAAGCGAGATTCGTAAGTGCACATTTCCACCGTGCCCCCCATCAGGCTGCCCTGGGATGTTTGCCCTAGTGCCACCCACAAAGGCCATCGCTACCGTACAAAAAGTGTCATAAATGACTTTTTTTTTTTCTTTTCTTTTTTTCCCCCCAGAAATTTGAAATATTTCTGTCTTTTAAACTAAAGATTGATTAAAGATGACGATGTTTCTTAACACACAACACGAGAAACACAATGTCATGTTTATAAGGTTTCTTAACACAACGCAAGAAACACAATGTTATGTTTGTACTGTTTTAAATTTATGCACATTATGAGGGTGGTCTCGGACATGATATGACCGTTCTGTTTTTGTTTGTTGACAACTCTTGCTTATTTTTTTAAACAGCAGAGTTACGCCCCCCCCCTTCCCCTGAATCAAGAGTTACCGCCCTGGACTCTATGACACTTCAAAATATTTGTTCCTGTACCCACTAAATGTCATGTACGCTTCCTGTAAAAGTGTTAAGAAAATCTCGCGAAAAAAAAAATTATAATTTACGAATTACAAGCTAACACATCCAACGGTTTCGTGTCGTTTGAATTATGAAAGTAAGCAAGGGATGTCACTCCAGTTACAGAACATGTGAGAAAGGGTAAAAAAAAGTTTGTACCGAGGTGTTAAATTTCACACCGTGCTGGACTCCGTACCAGTTGGTTCTGTGTATTGTTTACCCCACCCCCTCCTTTTTTTTTTGTTGTTTGACGGATGACAGAGTCGATGTTTCAGACATGTTTGATATGTAGGTCAAGCATGGAGACAACTTTCGTGTTCTCTGTTCAGAGGCATGACCGTTGAAATTGTTCTGAAAGGAAGCAGCAGAGCTGTTCTGACGTATCCGGAGGCCCCGAAGCAAAGGTATATTTGTGGGCGCTAAGGAAAGTTAGGTTTATGTGGGGGTTGGGGGGGGCTGGAAAAAAGAATATTAGGGAGACCCTAATCAAAGTTCATAAGGGGCCCGATTAGAGTTACAATAGGGGCTTAAGTATAAGTACATTAGGGGGCCCAAGTAGAGTTACATTAGGGGCCCAAGTAGAGTTACATTAGGGGGCCAATTAGAGTTATATTAGGGGGCCCAAGAAAAGTTACATTAGGGGATTAAGTAGAGTTACATTAGGGGGGCCAAGAAGAGTTACATTAGGGGCTTAAGTAGAGTTACATTAGGAGGCCCAAGAAGAGTTACATTAGGGGTTTAAGTAGAGTTACATTTAGGGCCCAAGTAGAGTTCATTACGGGGCCCAAATAGAGTTTCATTAGGAGCTTAAGTAGGATTACATTAGGAGGCCCAAGTAGAGTTACATTAGGGGCCCAAGTAGAGTTCATTACGGGGCCCAAATAGAGTTACATTAGGGGCTTAAGTAGAATTACATTAGGGGGCCCAAGCAGAGTTAAATTAAGAAGCCCAAGTAGACTTTCATTAGGGGCTCATTTAGAGTTACATTAGAGGCCCAATTAGAGTTACATTATGGGCCCTAGTAGAGCTAAATTTGGGAGCCTAAGAAAGGCTGCAATAGGAACCACTAATCCATAATCGCTTGCAACCCTTCTCCACATCCACATTCCCGCAATAATCTTTGTGGCCCTTCTGAACCCTTTTCTATCTGTTAAGTCAAGGTAGACATTTTAGGTACCGGTAAAAATCAGAGTCTCAACAATGGGGGGGGGGCTATCTAAGCAATGATGGCCCCAGTTAGCCTATCCAAAGAAACGTCTGAGGGAATCAGTAACGCAGCTAATACTGTGGCTCCGTGAGCCAGTTTTATATTCTGTTGATGTGCCGAGAAAACATTTTTTAACCACGATCTATCGGCGACTACAAACTGTCTGGAGCTTCAAACTGTCTGGAGCTTCAAACTGTCTGGAGCTTCAAACTGTCTGAAGCTTCAAACTGTCTGAAGCTTCAAACTGTCTGGAGCTTCAAACTGTCTGGAGCTTCAAACTGTTTGGATTATTTTATTCTAAATTTTGACATTTTTTCGTATATATTATTTTGTGTAAAATAGATAAAGCTTTAATTAATTTCATTTACAGTCAAATTAAAAAAAAAAATTAAATTAAAAAGTAAAATAATTATGTTAGGCGCTAATTTTTTTCTCCTTCCTGTACACACTTTACGTAAATAAAGTGAACTTTTAGTTCAGAGTTTGAACTTTTAGTTGAACGTTGAATCTATTTCCTAGATAAACGTCAGTAAAATGAATTCCACTGAGAAATATTTCCTTCTCGTTAATGCAGCAATGTCAACTAACTGTCATTTGTCTTTGGATTTCCACAAGGTGCTTGGTGAACATTCATTTTATTTGTTTTACTTTCCACTGAACAAAAAGTTTGAAATGTATTTTTGTAAAATTGTTGAAATGTATTTTCTGTATCTCAAATTTTAGATTGACCTGAATTCTTTGTTTATGTTTACATTCTGTATTGAGGTTATATCAATCCGACATATATTTAACAAAATGTCAGTTAAGACTTAAACCAACCGGACTAAAAGAAAAATTGGCTAATAATAAAAGTTAAGGTAAAAAGACAGCACTTCTAAAGGGCAGGATTAGTAATTGTATTAAGAGAAAAAAAATCTACATTTTATTTTCATTGTATTTAATGGTATTTTCAGTAGGGCTCATGTGAGTAATTTGACTCATGTGACTAAAGTGACTCGTGAATAATGTGACTCATGTGAGTAATGTTACTCATGTGACAAATGTGAATCATGTGACTCTTGTGAGTAATGTGACTCATGTGACTCTTGTGAGTAATGTGACTCATGTGACTAATGTGACTCATGTTACTAAAGTGACTCGTGAATAATGCGACTCATGTGACTCAAGTGAGTAATATTACTCATGTGACTAATGTGACTCATGTGACTCTTGTGAGTAATGCGACTCATGTGACTAATGTGACTCATGTTACTAAAGTGACTCGTGAATAATGCGACTCATGTGACTCATGTGAGTAATATTACTCATGTGACTAATGTGACTCATGTGACACAAGTGACTAATTTGACTAATGTGACTTAGACACCAAGTTAGCACGTGCCGGTTCTTAGGCTTAAACCTTCGCTCCAACTTACTTACTTCTACTGACGTACAGTACTGTTCTCAAGGATAGGCTAACCAAGGGGCCGCGTAGAGCCCACCACTAGGGCCGCTGTTAAGGGGACCCCCGTATCGCAATACTTCTTTACAAGCACGAACGCCACAAACAAAAGTAACCAATCAGGTATTGATGGCTAAATTAACATGTAATGTTTATAAAAAAAAATTAGGATGGGCAATTGGGTAGAAATATGTCTTCTGATGTGTCCATTCGTTACCCCAACGATCACATAGGATAAGGCTTTGATGATTATCACATACAATTATAAATGTGATACATACATACATATAGACATATATACACTATATACCAACTTCTAAATCCACCCATCTTAAGTATGCAGACAAGTAAGGTGACCCTTTATAAATTCCATTATATTAGCACCCCCCCCCTTTTTTTTCCCAATTTTCCTTACATTTTCTTCCAACCCGGTTTTAATTTTAAATAATTTTGTTCTCCGTACTTTCACTACTTAAACGCATTAGGCATCTGTCATTGATGTGCTAATGACAATCAACAATTTCTTCTTCTGTCGGCTACATTGTATCCCAAAATAAGCCATCGCATTGAAACAGATAAACAGAGATGATGGGATTAATTAATACCTGGTTATGTAACATACACACACACACACTCACACAACCAACTACACTCACACATGTCAAACAATATATCTTTTTTTTAATGCACTGGTGAAAGGAAGACTCATCTACTAATTAGCGGAATTTGCAAATCAAACCAGTTGGAAACGCATGAAATTCATTTAAGTGAAATTTCTGCTAAATAAACAAAGTTCAGAATATTTCATTTAAGTGAATATAATAACATAATAAATATGTCATGAATGGATGACATTTAAATATTATTCACATGTGTGTTATCTGTTTTGTCTTATACAAGTAATAACTGTATAATGTAACATATCAGCATGATCCGAAATATGTAACTAAAATTGACATGATCCGTTCATACAGTTTGGGGAGGTAGGGTGGAATGAAAGAAGGGGGTGGGGGACAGAGGTCACGTGGTCAGTTTACATTACAAGACAATCTGCATATCAAGACATACTCATGTTATTAAACTGATGGGCGAACGCCATGCATATTTATTGGCTATTACAGCCAGGGGAATCAACTCTTGGTCTTAACGTCACCCGAGTTATCGACCTTTGCTGCGTACATGAAACTGTATACTAGGGTTGTCTAGCTTCAACTGAATGTGCACGTAAAGTTGATACATTAAACTGTATTTATTATAATATAATAGTCTATAATATTAGCTTTAACAATAACAAACATTTGGACAGGTTAAAAAAAAAAAGAACACCAAAGCGATACCGTTTGTTTTGTTTTCGAATTAATTATGACATTATATTCTTCCATTTCCTTATCTTAGATGTTTTCATTGATTTATTGACCGTATCGATCTTTCTCATTATTATTCTTATGTGAATTGTGGGTGTGTGTGTGTGTGTGGGGGGGGGTAATATGATGTGTTTATATAGCCACATTGTTAAATTTTATGCTACACATTGAGCTAAGAGGTCAAATTTAATCAATTCTAAGGCCTCATACGGTTAAAACAACAAACCATCAGATTAAAACCCCTGATTGTGCTTTCTCTACAGACGATGCTAGTACAATTCGTATTAAGAAAAGTAATCATCATACCAGTACCTTATAGAGTCTCTGAATTTGCATATTTATGTTATATTTTAACTATCTAGAGGCAGAAATTTTAAGTATTTTTTCACCCTTAAAAAATAAATACATCTTCACCAAATTATATTTATGTTTAAATCTATCAACAAAAGTTTGTTTTTATTGATTGTTAAATTTCGTCAGTTTTTATTTCATTGACGAAAAAATTAAAAAAAATGTTACCAGAAAATTTTCACCCACTTTTCACTGATATATATATATATATATATATATATATATATATATATATATAATATATATATATATATATAGTTTGTTTTGATAGATCTGTAAAGTATACACTGTCGTATTTTTTGCACGACGACCAGTAAGAACTAATATGGAAGTATCGATTAAGAGGACACATGAAGTCGTGAGGTGGGGGAGGGGGTAGGGACACATAAGTAGACATCTGAATCCCTCTCCCCCCCACACCCTACAGACCACCACACCCTCTCCGCCAAATCCCTCTCCCCCCACACCCTACAGACCACCACACCCTCTCCGCCAAATCCCTCTCCCCCCACACCCTACAGACCACCACACCCTCTCCGCCAAATCCCTCTCCCCCACACACCCTACAGACCACCACACCCTCTCCGCCAAATCCCTCTCCCCCCACACCCTACAGACCACCACACCCTCTCCGCCAAATCCCTCTCCCCCCACACCCTACAGACCACCACACCCTCTCCGCCAAATCCCTCTCCCCCCCACACCCTACAGACCACCACACCCTCTCCGCCAAATCCCTCTCCCCCCCACACCCTACAGACCACCACACCCTCTCCGCCAATCCCTCTCCCCCCCCCCCACACCCCTACAGACCACCACACCCTCTCCGCCAAATCCCTCTCCCCCCACACCCTACAGACCACCACACCCTCTCCGCCAAATCCCTCTCCCCCCCACACCCTACAGACCACCACACCCTCTCCGCCAAATCCCTCTCCCCCACACCCCTACAGACCACCACACCCTCTCCGCTTCAAATCCCTCTCCCCCCCCCACACCCTACAGACCACCACACCCTCTCCGCCAAATCCCTCTCCCCCCCCAAAAAAAAATAAATCTCTGTGTCATTATGTTAATGTGATCTCTGCTGTTTCCAGACTCCAGTAGTCAGCCATTGATGAGATGTATCATGGGATTGAACCAACAATGTTGGTATTCTAGATGACAGTGTACTTCCATAGAATACAGTTTACAGGCCGCTAAAATGTAAGTGTTTCCTTATGTATCTGAGTTATCATATACATCATAGGCCTATAGTAATTAATATGGTTATTATTTTGTCCGTAACATTTGGCAGATAATTATGAACTAATCAGTCAAATGTTTTTTTTTCAGAAGAACTAATTTAAAAAAAAAATTTTTACATTAAGACTAACTATTTTAAATGTTAAAAAAAAACAAAACATAACTGCGCCATCTCTGCCCCCAACTCGTCACGCCACTGTGGCGTAGTCAGAAAATTTGAACACCGTGTTGTTAGTGACATGACTCGCAGTTCAATGCATATACATTAAAGTTATAAACTGGAGAGGATTCAGTAAATGAGTTCACACCTATGATATATATATATATATATATATATATATATATATAAATATATATATATATATATATATATGTATTAGGTTTGCCATAGTTTTCACGGACCAACCGGGACAGTTCTGTCTTTTTTACTTTAGGTTTAGGGATGTCGGTTCCGGAGGGGGGGTATGAAAACAGTAATGTAAAAAACACTTAAAATATAGAATAGATAATCTTTGTTTTTTTTATTCATAATGGTACACAAACATGATATTTTTACATAACAAACAGTTAACTACTTGTTGTACCACTCGTATTTTTCACTTCTGTAAATTTGTATTTGTATTACTGTGTTAGTGTGTTACTTACCAAAATTGTTACTGATCACACAAGAGCAGATTAATCATTCTCTGATCTAATAATTTTGCTCAATTATTTCCAAGAAACTGTGCCCTGAATCTAAACCGGGACAATTTCAACAACCGGGCGGGACACCGGGACAACCCAGTGTATCCGGGACTGTCCCGGCGAAACCGGGACGTATGGCAAGTCTATGTATATATATATATATATATATATGTATATATATATATAGAGAGAGAGAGATAGAGATAGACAGAGAGAGAGAGAGAGTAGCGTCTCTATGGTTGGTGTCACCCAGTGCGGAAAATAGAGGGTGTCCTCCCCCCACCCCCTCAAAACTTCCGGCATGAACAATGGTACATAATTAGAATTTTCCTGCACTAGACCTTAGAGAATTTAGTTATAAATTATTTTAGAGATAAAAACGATAGTATTAGTCTACTGACTATTTCAGAAAGATGTAGTGTAGGCCTATATTACTTTCATTAAACTCAGTTTGTAAACTACGTCTCCATTTGCATAAAATCATGCGTCCTTTTTTTAAAATAGTTGCACAATCTGCATGGTGGCACCCTGTGTTACTGCTCTATATGTTGGCACCCTGTGTTACTGCTCTATATGTTGGCACCCTGTGTTACTGCTCTATATGTTGGCACCCTGTGTTACTGCTCTATATGGTGGCACCCTGTGTTACTGCTCTATATGGTGGTACCCTGTGTTACTGCTCTATATGGTGACACCCTGTACCCCTGCTCTACATGGTGACATCCTGTGTTACTGCTCTATATGGTGGCACCCTGTGTTACTGCTCTATATCGTGACACCCTGTACTCCTGTTCTACATGGTGGCACCCTGTGTTACTGCTCTATATGGTGGCACCCTGTGTTACTGCTCTATATGGTGGCACCCTGTGTTACTGCTCTATATGGTGGTACCCTGTGTTACTGCTCTATATGGTGACACCCTGTACCCCTGCTCTACATGGTGGCACCCTGTGTTACTGCTCTATATGGTGGTACCCTGTGTTACTGCTCTATATGGTGACACCCTGTACCCCTGCTCTACATGGTGGCACCCTGTGTTACTGCTCTATATGGTGGCACCCTGTGTTACTGCTCTCTCGTGACACCCTGTGCTTCTGCTCATGTTTTAACTGTGATCGGTTATAAAACCGACTAGACCGATTTTTTTCTGCTATGAAATATAGAACAGTTCATTTTGGTGTCACCCCTAAAATGTAACCCGGTGCGGCTACCATTCCCTCCCCCAGTGACACCACTGTAACTAGTTACGTTTCCGAAATCCTCACAACCAATTTTTTTTCGTCTAATTTTTTTTTTTATTTCCTACATAGACGCATATTTTTTTTTAATAACAGCATACGTATGGCGGTAACCATGACGACGTTGTCATCTCTCGGTTTCTTTCTGCTGACAAATTTGACCAACGTGTCGGCCAGTGGAAGTGAAGAAGAACGTTATCATAAAGGTGAGCGACCCAGGGCACTAACACTCTTTATACTCACAAACACTGATATAAATATTTATTTATTTATTCTTTAACAGTATTTAGATACAAAACAAACTGTACTGATATAATATTAGCGATTAGTTAGATTGACCCAGCAGTCACCAGATAAATTACATTCCCACATTACATAATTTCAATGCTCAAACTACCCAATTTAAATTCGGAACTGACCTGATTATCTTTTTATAGCAAATGACGTGCACACAAATTAATCAGCAGGCGATAAAATTAAACAATTTATTTTTTTTATATTAGTATACTCTAGGAATAATTTAACTATAATATCTGGGACTCATATTGTACTATTTGTTTTTATAATAATTCAGTCATCTTACATAGTTCAATAAATGATAGTAGGCCTATATGTCTATGTTCAATGTTCAGATTTAAACTTCAGAATGAATATCCTTTTTTGAATACATATGAACTCGTTATTATGTTACATACACTGTAATAATCATTGACAGTAGTCATGGCAATAAACTCAACTTTATTTTAAATGTGTGCTTATTTTGGCTACTTTTAGTTCCAGAAACATTTTTATGAACTTTTTTTTTTTGGTTATGGGGGGGGGGGTCATACCCAGAGACTAGCAGATATTTACTGACCCCAGGCAATGTATTGGCAGGGTCCCTTGAAGCATCCAATTTGTTAGGAATTCGAATTCGAAAGGGTGGACAAATACACGCAGTTTACCTATTCTTTAAAATGAGTCAGGTATAGGGGCGTATTTGGGATCTAAGAGACTAAGTGTCAGCTGATAAACCGAAATAGTTCATAGAGAGAGGGACCTATTCGACTTTTGTAGACTACTTCTTCGTTTCCTAGTAAGACTTTAGTATCAGATTTATTAGTTGCTCTTCTTGGTGAAAGGGGCGTCATAAGACCCCCGCCCCCACCCCCCCCACCTCACTACAAACAATGGAACACACCGCCCTCACAAGCCGTCATTGTAATCCCGAACAACAAAAAGTGTACATCTATGTTGCTACTGAATTACTTGTATTAAAATTCCCAGCAGGATGTTTGATGTCATGTCATAGCTTAACATTGCCCATGTTCTGTTTCTGACTCCGTTATTCATCTGGACACATGCATTACCTTGTGTGTACTTTAACGGAATCACTATCTCGGATGAATAACCTTCACCTCATTTTGTGTAACATCTGGTATATGAAGGCATTCACGTTGACTGCTTCACCAGTAGGTCACCAACAAGCTTAGCAGTACTTTGGATCCTCCCCCCCCCTCCCCCATATTTCTACTGATGGATAAACTCATTTCGAACAGCCAGAGAAGAATTTCTAGCATACCAGAAAAAAACAACAACAACATATATATATATATATATATATATATATATATATATATATATATCAGTGGCGTAGCGAGCTTAACCCTCGCGCGGGGCATAATACCTTGTAGCGCCCTTCCATTCGAAAACCAGATCATATTATAGGTAAAGTATACCATTTGGCGCCCCTTCGTGAGTAGTGCCCGGGGCATGGTATCCCCCTTTGCCCACCACCCCTCGCTACTCCACTGATATATATATATATATATATATATATATCATTGCTAGATATTTACATAAATGTATTCAAGAAATGAACCTTCTAAAATGAACACAAAAGTTGTTGTATTGCCATTGATTTAGCCAATCAACCATGCTGTGTTTGATCCTCCAAGTAAAGTAGCCAATCAGACACAACATTATAAAGTAGGGCAAGGATAAAAAAAAATCAAACTGAAAAATGCAGTCATATTTTCAAAGTCATGCAGTCAGAGTCGAAACTACATGGGCATCGACCTGAAACCAACAGTATATTTGTATATAACTATTTAAGCCTTTTTGTAAAGTGACCAAGACAGTTTTATGCGCATGAGTCCTCAATAAACTAAGTCCGCATCAGAATGCAATCAGTCATTTCATTAAGTCATACAGACAATAATACAGCTAAATGTGAAGACAGCAACTATGTCAGCTTTTAATGCAATAATTTTCGTAACAAGTGAATGAAGTCCCTGTGAGGATGAGATGAATTCTCCCAGATCCTATAAACCAATAATGGGACAGTTTTGTGGTGCACTTCTTGCATCCCCCAACATGGCCGATAGTGCAATGGCCGTGGAGGCACCATGACAAGTCGTTAGCCATCGCGGTAGACTGTTAAGGAAATCATGAAGTAGGTAATAAATACAGCCAGTGGTATATGCTATCACACATCAATGCTTCAGTCAGTAAATACAACCAGTGGTGCATGCTATCATCACACAGGAATGTTTCAGTCAGTAAATACAACCAGTGGTGCATGCTATCATCACACAGCAATGCTTCAGTCAGTAAATACAACCAGTGGTGCATGCTATCATCACACAGCAATGCTTCAGTCAGTAAATACAACCAGTGGTGCATACTATCATCACACAGCAATGCTTCAGTCAGTAAATACAACCAGTGGTGCATGCTTTTACACAACAATGCTTCAGTCAGTAAATACAACCAGTGGTGCATGCTATTATCACACATCAATGCTTCAGTCAGTAAATACAGCCAGTGGTGCATGGTAACACACAGCAATGCTTCAGTCAGTAATATCAATAGTTCACTCAAACCTAGAGCCAGTATTTCTAGAACCACTTTCGTTCATTATTTATGCCAAAGTTTTAATTGCAATGAAACTATATTCTCAAAGGGGGATAATCACACACTTCTTTAACTACAACCATTAATATTACAGAACTCTATCTGTAATTAGAATAATCAACTAGCTCAAGGCCAAGATTATAGCATTATATGCAGAAAGTGAATGTAACACTCATGTAATTTATTGTTTACGTAGGTCGTAAACTACGATGACGTCAAATATTGTCCTCACACTAAAAGTGAACATTTAGACATTTTTTTTTCTTTTCGGAAAACTTGGTGATAAATTGTTGAGGACACTTGTGTAGTGACGTGACGTTCAGGACACATGTATACCATAAGATGACATATGTGCCGAGGACACTCTGTAAACACATGAAGGACATAAGGTCAAGTGACCTTCAGACATACTAACATCTTATTGTCTGTGATTAAATATAGGCTATCAATCAACAAACAAAGGGAGAGAGGGGATGGGTGGGGAGCGAGAAAAGATAGGGGAAAACCCCGAAAGTTTAAAAATAATTCACAGCTGATTTCAAATTAAAATGTTCAGAAAGTGTGTCACATATAAAGTGAAGGGTTGACACTCTATGTCTATGTGTGCCCTAGGAAGAGATTTATGAAAATATACCGTGGCCCTATGCAGAGATTTATGAAAATATACCTTGGCCCTATGCAGAGATTTATGAAAATATACCGTGGCCCTATGCAGAGATTTATGAAAATATACCTTGGCCCTATGCAGAGATTTATGAAAATATACCTTGGCCCTATGCAGAGATTTATGAAAATATACCTTGGCCCTATACAGAGATTTATGAAAATATACCTTGGCCCTATGCAGAGATTTATGAAAATATATCTTGGCCCTATGCAGAGATTGATGAAAATATACCTTGGCCCTATGCAGAGATTTATAGAACTATTCGGGGGTCCAAGGCAGAGATTTATAGAACTATTCGGGGGTCCAAGGCAGAGATTTATAGAAATATTCGGGGGTCCAAGGCAGAGATTTATAGAAATATTCGGGGGTCCAAGGCAGAGATTTATAGAAATATTCGGGGGTCCAAGGCAGAGATTTATAGAAATATTCGGGGCCCTACCTATGCAAAAGTTACCTGGCTGGGACCACATAGAATCAACATTCAACTGGTTGGGGTTAATATATAATCTAATAAATGGACTCTTTAACTGTCCATACACAATATGGAAATAGTACTATATCGCTTTTTTTTTAAAATTTAAGTAACATGTTAGTTCTGATCTCTGATTTATGCCGTCTTAAAGTAGACCTTTGAAAAAAAAGTCAGTTTACATTTGATCTCTTTTTTTAGCATTCCATTCTTTTTTCACATGTATGTTTTTTTCTTATTAGTACAATCATATAATTGAAGACGTTAACTCTTAATGTGTCTCGTCGTTCCTTCCCTGGTACAAACTCAGTAATTTATCTCCGTGGTAGTTCATGTAAATACTGTTATTTTTTAAACTACTATACGAGTAGGCCTACGTATAATACTGAAAGTTGGGAATACACTTTACGTGGAATACTTTAATACGTGGAATACATTTTACGTGGAGTACATTTCACTTGGTTTGATTAATTTAAGTTTTATAAAGCACTATACCGATTTTCGGCTAATTTTTTTTAAAAATATGTCATTTATTTACATTTCAAGTTTTAATAAAATGACTTTTTTCCCCCTTTCATTGAAAGAAACAATGAGACTAACCAACAACTGCTCCTCTATATTTGTTCGACTTGACCAATACCACCACAGAGTGGAGCTGACTTCTAACGAAGAGAATCTTCAGAATTCTATTATTCGGGTAACTTGATGTGTTCAGTATTTAAGACTTAATGCTAATTTATTCACGTACGCCACACAAAGTAGCCTATTTTATTTCTTTTAAAAACTTGCGTTTAATTAAAAGATAAAAATAAATCTTCATGCTAAAATATGTTATTGTAGTTTTCAAAAAATGAATTGTATAGAGGTACTGATGAAATTTGTATGAACGATCAAACTATATAAACAGCGAATAAAATTTTATACTGTTATACTCCCGAATATTCGGCCGAATGTAGTGGAACTTGTCGGATACTGTTAAGGCCCTATTCATTTTCCTGTTTTGCCTTTTCTTTATTTTTAAAACTCTTTTTATTACTGACAATGAGCACTTACTACTCATTCGACTGTGCATGATTTTTTTTTAAGCAACGCCGGATAGCACAGAGTTTGGATAGGCGAGAGTGTCTAGTATATTTGTAAAGCATTCCTTTAGAAAGATTTTTTCCTATTGGTTAGCCGCCGCTAGCCCTTTTAAACCGTAGATCATTTGCTTTTCGAGTGCCCATGACTGGCAGACCACAGGGTGGACCAGTCCGGAAGCTTGCTGGCCATCGGGCTCTATGGCAGTCTCCAGATGTTGAGAGACACAGCAAGTCTGATCTCACGGGCTCTAAGAGACTAAGTCTCAGCCCGCAGAATACTGAGAGAGTTCAAAGAGAGAGAGAGAGCCCTTTTATTCTGTCCCTTAGATATCAACCCCCTCATCCCCAGGCCAACACAACCTGCTCCGCCCACTTCATGACGGGAAACAGAGATCAAGGGATATGTATCCATAGCAACGATTTGTATTTTATGAACCAAGAAACTGGAGTCCACCTGAAGATCTACACCTCAAAATTCGGACCAGAGAGGGTAATTTAATTGGTTAATTTTTTTGTTACATAATATCAAATACAGAAATTGAATGCTTGATACATTATGGTTGATATGTTATATTATAAATGTCTTCATACGTATTTGTTACCATTCATGTCATTCTATAAATTTATATATATGTACTTTCTATTATTGTTGTTTTTCTCTAATTGTCTACATAATTATTTGTTACAATTCATGTTAATTGACAATTCTACATATCTTTATTTAGTATTTGTTATTCTATAAATGCCGACATTTGTATTTGTATTTATTCATTTTCACCCATAAAATTCAACATATGCATTGTTACTATCCATACACCCATACATATTCTACTTGAGTATTTTCTACTTTTCATGACTCTACTATTATTACTGTCAATGTTATTGTATATGTATACATAAGTCCATGTTTCTATTAAGACTATTCAATACACCAACCCGTTCAGGCATTTAGCTACGGTCACAATAAGTTCCGCCACTGGTGCACGCCCCACACACTGGTCACTATAGAGCTTACCACATCACGTGATTTTGACAACCGGAAGGGTGAATACAGGTTTACATTTCTGCTGAGCAATGTATCCAAGGAAAACATCAACAAACATTGTAAGTATCTGTAAAGTAAGACTAATTGGATAACTTTATAATTTTGGAATTAATTTATTTATGCCTGACGGAACATTCGTGAAAAAATTGGGTACAATATAGACCAGCTGTTCTCAACAATTGAGTGCAATATAGACCAGCTGTTCTCAACTTTACCAGAGGGTAATTCCTTTTTAAAACTAAATCAGACGAGGGTACTTATGTCGAGGTCTAAATCCTACCACGCCGACCTTGATCAATGTGCCCTGGTTGGAACAGAAGCGTTACCTAGGGTGGGGGAAGTATGATCCGAATTCGAAAGTCCCCCCGGGTCCCAGCTTAAAGGAGGGCCCCAAAAATTTATTTTGCATTAAATATTAAGTACATTGTCTCATGGCATGGTGTTGAATGTCAAAAATGCAGGGGACCCTAATGAGGCCAAGCCCCCCCCCCTCACGGGCCTCACAATCCCTAGGCACGGCACTGTGTTGGAATATAATTTTGAGTAATTTCATCGTAGTGATCGCCCCATCGCGAGGTCATCGTGACCTATGTCGTTGAAAGAAAGTAGAGTAAAACTTGTTGATTACATGTAATATTGATTTTAAGCAAAACACTTTCATTAGATCTTACTGTACATGGTAATACATCAACTTTACGGGCAATATAAAGTAATGTAGTTCTAAAAAAAAAATTAATATAAGTTATGTAATTAAACATACAAAAAGTTGAATCAATTGAAATCTTTTACCTAAATAATATTGAGAGATAGCTGCTTAAAAAGGACAAAAATCATTGTGAATTGAACGTCTATTAGTCCCGCTTATTTAGTATATATATATTGTGAATGTATATCTTCCTTATCATTTTTAAAGTGAAAAAAAATACTTATATGTTCGCAAAAGATTTCATAAAAATTTAACCTTTACAATGAACTTTTGTTCTCAGATTATTTGGACTCATTCGATCAGTGCAACTTGACGCATACTTTAGAGTCAGGGGACGAAATCACTATTTCAGGACAACGTTCCCCAGCTCCGGATAACCTCCCTTTATTCTGCCAGGTATCAACTTTGATACTCAGGATTTAAAAAGAAGGAATAAGCATCGGGTTTTTTTATAGGATTTTCCACTAGACGTCTTTCAATTAGGGAGTTCGCCTAATGAATAATTTTAAATGTTTATATTTTTTATGAAAAATTATTTGGAGCAACATAATGACAGTTTATCTATTTTGAATGAATACATGTACTAATAGACACTTTTCTTGAACAGTTCAAACAAGTTTTATTTTAAATATTCAACATTTTATATTTTATACTAAAAAGTGTTTTCTCTGAATTCGATATAATTATAATAAACAATTACCAAAGTCATCCATTTCATATGTGGGTTATTTCAGCTGGTGCTTGAAACCACATCAGAGGAAGACTTTGAAGAAATCTGCTTACGAATTGAAGACTATGGCATAAAAGAGAACTGTGTCAGTAGACTTGATGTGTCTGGATTCAACGGCAGATTCTGGCCAGAGACGGAAGTACTAAGAATTTACACTTACGTGTATATTCATTCTATGAAGAAAAAAACTTTTTCAGGCTTTTAGTTTGAACCGTTTCTAGTCGATAAATGAAATAACATTTTCCCACAGTTAAGAGATGTGTTAAATATTAAATGCATGCAAGAAGTTAGACATATAGCCTATCCATACAGAATTCCTTATTATGCTTCATAATTGATCAAATCTTGACTCAAAGTCTACCATCATTTTCATTCATCGTAAATGTGTAGGTCTTCAATCTATCAACTTGTTGAGCTATGGTCTGGGCCTAAAATTATTAGTGCCAACTTGAAAACCATTTAAAGAATGTATTGTGCGATTTTACCATACACATTCATTAGTCAGATATTATGATAAAACTAAAAATAATTTTCTATACTTTTTCAGACTAATTTCTAAGTAATTTGTATGAATGAATTGTTATTTCGGTGCATGATCCAGGTTCTAGGTTGTAATGATACTCACTCCAAGCTGAGATCAAAAGAGGAGCTGTGCTCCAGTGATAAGTCTCTGATCATCAACATGACACGAATCAATGTGAGCGGCCCAGGGATGAACTTCAAGGCCGTCGTGAAGGTCAAACGACATCCCTGTAAGTGGGTCACAAGGAAGTGTCCCTTAGATAACCAACAGAATGTGATGTCCATAACATCGTAGTGGGCAGTGGGCATTGTAATAGATTACAACAACAGTGACGTGTCCACATATGCCCTACATTCCTGTCCAGTCTCTTTAGTTTATTCCAGTGTTGTGGGTCTGCCTAAAATTGACCACAATATGCTCCACTAAATATGTAACGTCTAATGTCGGACAATACACATTAATTAATGCATCATGTCTTTAACCATCAATCTAGTTATTATTATTATTATTATTATTATTTATAACCTGTTCATTTAGTTACACCACAAAGAAAAAATAAAGTTTCCCTTAGAAAACCAATACACACCATCGTGGTCATAAGAAGTAGAGCTCATCTGTTACTTGGTGTGTGAAGAAGTCCCTGTAAAAGTTGAGATGAAATCTCTTAGATCATATAAACAACTAATGGGACTATTTTTAAGGTCCCCCTTCTTGCATCCCCACGATGTCCGATAGTGAAACGGTCAAAGAGGCACCACGGGAGACATAGAGAAAACTTTCACCATGACCTGTATTATCCATTGGTCCTCAAACCAGGGACCCTCAGGTCAACAGTCAAGCATTTTATGGACGACCATCCATCCCCCACATCTGTTTCTGTAGCCACGACTATTATGTAAACATTTGTGAATCCCACCATTGTACGTGAGTAATAACGTGTCAGGTTGACATACAACACTGGACTAAAGTAATAAAGTGTCCGCTTGACATACAACGCTGGACATAAGTAATAACGTATCAGCTTAGCAATCATTGTTCTCGCGTTCGAATTAGCGCAAAAATTCGCTTCATTATCATTCGATCGCTAAACGACATTAAACATACATCAAATATTGGCGTAATGTAACATGATATGTTTGTCTCAAGAGAATGCTACTTATAGCTATCTTTAAAAGTTAATTTGCAATTTTTCCTTCACAGATTGGGAGGTGATCTCAAACGAGAACGCAGAACTCCGCGGGCTGTCGTTTGTGAAAGGCGTCACATTTTTCATTGCCTCCATCAACTCATTGGCTGGTCTGGGGGCAGCCATTCTGGCCTCCATGTTCAAACGTCCAAGGTGGTTCTGGAAAGAATGGGCGGAGTCCATGAATGCTGGGAATAAGTGTGCATCAGTTCATTATGAGGGTCAGTGACGAATGTCTCTTCGTTTTGCTACAAAATAATTTCGATTGACCATATTTACCATCCTCTGACCATATTTACCATCCACTGACCATATTTACCATCCTCTGACCATATTTACCATGGCCTTCTATTCACGTTATGTATTCAGTAAGATGAATAATCAGTAACAGTTTTTTTTAAATATTATAATATGATTATTTGATAGATTGTTCTGCAAGACTGTCGCATATAGTATGTTAATTTTGTTTTCAATATCCAGATAAATATCCAGAAGAATCAACATCAAAAGCTGAAGTAGTTCCGGAAGTCTCCACGTATTGAACAAAGCGAAAGTGAAAGGAGCAGCATCCGTATTGTCAGCATCAATATTATCAAATATTGTCAGCATCAATATTGTCAGCATCATAATAATATGTTAGCCAGAAAATGTATTTCTTCCATTTTAGTAGTTACACGTGGCATTTACAATTCTAATTTCAAATATGCATACTACATATTGATTCCTACCATGTCGATCAAGCCAGTTCAAACTACACTCTTCACATTGAATAACTAGATAGAAATATATGTTCAGTGTCATAGCTCCAGTAGATAGTTTTAAACTTCCTGTTTTTTTTTTCAGGCAGATATATTTGTGGGCCCAAGGCTTAGAAAAAATTTGCCGGTCAACTTATATAGGAATATATATTTGCCTTCTGATTGACCGCACGTAAGATTCATTAGTGTTAACCCCCATTCGTCCATTGTCCATTCCAACGTAACTGTTTGTTAATTTACTCTTTTTATTTTAATTAAGAGTCTTTTAGTTCACTTTCAATTTTTTTGTTTGTTTAAAAAATGATTTTTCGAAATTCTTTATTCATTGTATTATCAATGTAATTAAAATGTTTTTTTAATTAATGTATGTGTTTATCTTTTAACTTTGTTCTTTTTAAGTCACGGCTTTTGTGAGTTTATTGAACCTTTTAATTTGATATTCATTAATGAAATGAAGGTCAATTCAATATGTTCAAGTAATTTCCCCCTCCCCCCAAATCAACAGTATATCTGTACAATACCTTGTGGAGTCACAAGTGACGCATGTATTGTCTTGTATAATAGGCTGAAGTAATAGAAGCTTGCGACTTCACCAAAACATTTGGATTGTGTTTAGAATTTTTAAAACTAACATACAAACCATGGGCGCGCTTGCTTGCCTCGAAGAACACGACAAGGTCAGTATACGTCACTAGCCCTTAGAGTTGGGGAGGGGGGGGACTACTCAATCAAATAATAACGTTTTATAAGTAAACATAGTACAACAAATAAAGAAAACTTGTAGACAATTTAAAAAAAGTTATTAACAGAACTTATATGCGAAATGTAAAAAAAATAAAAAATACTCAGCTCATTAATTATTTAATCTTTTACTTGGCTGATTAAGAAAACTTCAAAGACAGCCAACAGCCCAAAGTTGGGGTAAAACAGCCCAAAGTTGGGGTAAAACAGCCCAAAGTTGAGGTAAAAACCACCAAATCTGTCGACACGTTTAGTTTTTTCTGACATTGGTCCACAGCACGTCCCTTATACAAACAGTTGCATCTAAACCAAAAGTAAAGTAGGCTACCATAAAATATTAATAACTTCATTATAGAACAATCTTCAAATAGCTCCCCTCCTGCCCACCACTCATTCCATTTCTTTTTTTTTTACAATCAAAAGTGCGACAATGTCATAACGCTACTTGCTGATCCATATGCGCCAATATAGAATATAAATAGCATACTAAAGCTAACATGTATGTGGCTATGGTAAATATTTACAAACACACAGCAGCACAAAAAGACCCCGGGTAGAAGGGGCGGGGGGGGGGGTCATAAAGTGAAGCACTTAGCAACAGTGTTGGTTGGCTCTGCAGTAACTTTACCTGTCCTATAAGGGTGTGCGCTGCTTGTTACGCTTTCACTTTGACAAGCTGTACAAGTTTTAATTGAAAATGTTTGTGGAAACTTTTGAATTATTTCAATGTTGCTAATACAGCCATTGCTTCTCCCCCGCTCCCTCCCCCTACTTACCTCACCCGGTCAGTCTGAATGACTGTATGCAGTGCAGGGTAATACACCCTCTCTCATTCCCCTCCCTTCTACTCCCAGTATTTCAATAGATCAATAACCACATCGATGTAAGATTCGATCTCTGTCGATGTCTTGCGTTTTTTTTATTCAATGGATTCACTTTGGTGCTGTCACTGATGTCTATTTCAATGTGACATGTTTTGGATTATAGCAAGTGGATTAGAACAGAAAGTTTATAACACATGTGGATTATATTGTTGGAATAATACCATGAGATGATAGGTAAACTTCGCATATTATATATTAAAACAAATAATAAAACAACTTAAGATTTAAATACAGCTCGTTTGGTTCATTTCATTATCTAAAAAATACAAAAAAAACTAATAAGTTTTTTTTTTTCAAATTTCTTTCAAAACATTAAATCAATAAACCCATTTAATTTACATGGACCCATTGACGATGCCCTGAAAGTTGAACTATGGTCTATCTCTATGCAAATGTTTTTCAGCGTGCAGCTAGTTTACTAATACTAGAAATTAATACCAACCATAGATTCTGTTAACAAATTATACATTTGACCACAGATTAACATTAAGGCTATAAATGTGTCAATGCATTGAGTTAGATGACTTTCTGCATCACTAAGTTTAAATTTTGAAGTAAAACAAAAATGAACTTTGATTTTTTGTAAGTTGTCATAAACATAAATAGAGTTAGTTTTTGTTTTAAATATAAACTCATACCTGCCCCACAAAACGGGTAAAAACATTTAAAATACACATTTATGTTCAACTTATTTTTTAAAAAAACTAAAAAAAATACAAAAGAAGGATTTTTATTGATTATTCTCCAGAAAATAAATTGTTAGACATATAGTAAAATTGATTGTGTTTAAGTTCTACCAATATTGAGTATTACCAATCAATAATTTCATATTTACCTGTCCTCCCAGCTATGCCGTTCAGTTTGTTGACATTGAATGATCCAATGTCCCTCACTGGAGTCAAGGAATTATAGTGACATCGATGTACGGGAATATAAGCAGACATTTGAAAGCAGACATTTGAAAGCAGACATTTGAAGGCAGAAATTTGAAAGCAGACATTTGAAAGCAGACATTTGAAGGCAGAAATTTGAAAGCAGAACTTTGAAAGCAGACATTTGAATGTTAACATGTAGTAAAATGTAGCGGTTACTTTACTACAGTATTACAGACAGCATTTATTTTAATTATTCACTGGCATATAATTATCTTACGAACAATTCAATCGAAATTAGCGGCTGAGTGTTGCTTTCTAGTTAAATAAGGCAATCGAAAGTAAAAATATAACATATGTAAGTTATAAAGAAAAATTTGACTCATAGCAAGCGATGCTGCTGATATTCTAGTTGTTGTTACAATGGGAAAACTTAGCTTCGGTGTTCTTTTTTTTAGTAACATTATAAGCAACTATGTCGGGTATGATGGCTGAGTGGTATAAATGCTCTACCGTCTACTTGAGAGTATTGGGTTCAATCCTTAATGAGAACAAAGATAATTTTCGATGTCCTGGTGAAAGTTGATTGTCCGAAAAGTCCCATTCTACCTTAAGTTAGGAAAGGCGCGTGTGCTTATCACGATTCCCTTATATTACGAGGTTACATAAACAGATGAGTTCTGCATTTCATCTACCCCGACGACACTCTAGGGCTAAGTGAACGTTTCAAACTACTGTAGCCAGACACCAGCCAGTGACTAAAAATGTATAAGACTATAGGCACGTTTGACCAATGTCAGTCTAAACTAATATAAAGAAAGTCCAGCCAGGAAATATGAATTTTTCGCAAACATTTGGTTTAAAGAAAGTACTAGTTCTTACGCTAAAAACATGTACTGTCACCGTTACAATACCCTCTAGGTGGCTATGACACTGATACCATATGCTGTTAAGATGACGTACTTTTTTTATATTTTTAATGTTAAATATTAGGTCTGTCAGGAGCAATGGATCATACTACATGGACACTGGTCATCCTGACGTTTATTTCGACGTCCACAGTTACCAGTATAAACAACTGTACCCTGACCCCGACCAATAACAAAACGTTCATAGAGACAATCTACCCGTACTTTAGTACGGGCAACGAGATACAAGTCCTAGAGTACACACTAAATTTCAACAACGTCAGTCGTGCATTTAACTTGGAGCGACAGTCCAGCCAATTTTCATTTCGTCCAACCAGGTATGTTGTTCAGATGGTTAAGAGATGAGAAACATGTAAGATTACATTCGAAACAGAAAAATCCATTACATACATTTTTGCTTTTAAATTGATCTTAAACATTAATTGACCCAAGAGTTGACAATATACACAGAGACTTCTAAACACAATACCTTGACTTTCCCCTTACCCCCACGGGCAAAAAAATATGATAAGGCCAATTCAAAGACCATTCAAATTAATGAAATTCTATGAAAGATTACTATTGGGCTAATATTATTGTGTGTCTCGGTCCAGCTCTTTAGTAAAACCGGGTTGAAGCATACCGGTTAGATCATATCGGTTGGGTCATATCGGTTGGGTCATATCGGTTTCTGGGAATGTATTAATTGTAAACTAGATCTAGAGAATCGATTGTGTTATAAATAATTAATTTTCTATTACTTGACATTTCTTTTTGGTGAAAATCTGGGAGGCAGCAATAGAATGATCCAAACTTTAGAAGATGAAATATATTATATATATTAATGTATGGTTTAAAGTATCACTTGATGACCTTGTGTAAGATTCATGGATTAGTCCTAAACCTTTCTACTTGTTAGTCTTTTTTGAAGACACTCTATACACAGTGTAATATTGTTCACCAGTCTATTGTTTCTCCGTCATATGTCACAGAAATCAAGGTTTAGACATCCCCCAGCCAGAGCCGTAGCTAGCTATTGTGGCGCCCTGAATGAGCTACATTTTGGCGCCCTCCTCTCTGGGAGGAAAAGAGCAAAAAAAAAATAGCACTCTTTCGGCGCTCTTTCTTAGTTCGACGCCCTATGCGGTCTCACAAACACCAGTATCCTTCCAACGCTACTACTCCCAGCTTATACCTTTAAACACAGTCTAACATTGTACACAGTATACCATTGTACACAGTATACCATTGTACACAGTATACCCTTATACACAGTATACCATTGTACACAGTATACCTTTATACACAGTATATCATTGTACACAGTATACTCTTATACACAGTATACCATTGCACAGAATACAATTGTACACAGTATACCTTTATACACAGTATACCATTGTACACAGTATACCCTTATACACAGTATAACATTGTACACAGTATACCCTTATACACAGTATAACATTGTACACAGTATACCCTTATGCACAGTATAACATTGTACACAGTATAACATTATACACAGTATAACACTGTACACTAGTCTATTATTTCCCCATCAGATGGTACAGGACTCAAGGTCTGGGTATCTCTCAGCTACTTCTGCTCAATGATTTCTACTATGGACTTCTGAAGCCACTGCTCTCTGCCAGTGTCAGTCAGATGAATGTAGGACTACAGGTCAACCCACAGAACTGTTTGGACAACGTGACAGGTGACCAGCTGCAGACATTTATCAGTGAATACCTTCTGCAAGGTAAGAAGTATATAAGTAGAACTTTAAAACGGATTTCAATTTAAAACATATGGAAAACAAAAAACCAGTTAAAACAAAAACACTATCGGCGATACGGTTGTAAATAGACATACACAGAGTTAGTTTGTTCTATTTCATTCCCCCCCCCCACCCCACCACATTCTTCTAAACTTGCCGTAAACTAGGTTCGCTGTAATTTATTGACAACGTAATATCTGTGATAATGTTTAATAATCTGTGTGTGTTTGTATGCGTAGTAACTAATCTGTAATGACATGTCCTGTCTAATAATGTGCTGACTAATAAGCTGATAACTTGTGTTGATATGTGTGGCGTAATATATGTCACCCAGCAATGTGTTTGTTGTGTACTTATTATAATAATTGTCCTTTATTTCATATACTATTTAATATCATAATAATATTTAATAGCTCTTTAATAATAATATCTTTAATGTCTACTTAATGACAATGTCTATTATATTATGTCTGTATATTTATGTCTATGCGGCAATATAATATTATTGTATTAACATAATACAGGTGTCTTATTGTGTTTAATATCTTATTATGTCCCTAATATCACAATAATATAATAATAATCCCTATATATAATATTAATATAATAATGTCTATTAATGCTATATATATATAACTAATAATATATATTTATTATATATATCTATTTCTTCTTATAATATATTATATATATATTATTATTAATATATATAATAATAATACTAATAATCTTCGCACCTTAATAATATTATAATTATACCTAACCGCCTTAATAATCATAATAATAATAATAATATATTAATAATATATATATATATGTTTATAATATTCTTATTAATATCTAATAATAATAATATATATACTAATGTAAATAATAAATAATATTAATATCTATAATAAATAATAATATATTATTAATAATAATTTATTATTATTATTATTGATGTATAGTATTGCATCATATTGTATCTGTATTATGTATGTCTATGTCTGTGTCTAGTAGTAATTATATATGTTTGTAATGTGTGTAATATTAACTTATTTATTATGATTAGAGATGGAGAATTTATATTGGGCGCATGATTACTAGCAGTTATATTCTAATACATTGTATAATCAAACTATAATGAAATGGGGGCGAAAATTGTATTATATATTCACCAGTCATTAGCAACAGATATTGTCCAACACATTGGATAATTACATGTATTCTAAAAACGGAGTTTATCATCTTTATATGTGTCATTATATAAGTTTGTTACTTATAACTTCCGTATCCATTTCACCAAAGGCCGATACAGTTTTAGAAAAAAAAATGTCATTTTATAACAGTATCATAGGTAAGCTTTTAGAAAGATATTTGGTTATTTTTAACCGTATCGCCGATACAATTTTTAGCACACCTTAAAAACACCAATGAGAATCTAAGAACTTTTGAAATGGTATGTCAGCACTTTCGGTTGATAGTACATATGTAAATTGATACAGACTATCAAAGAGTATTTTTTATTTTATAATAAATCAAAGCTAAGTATCTGTAATTAATATTACTAATTCATCAGAATTAGGGCTGTTGCTATGGCTTGGCATTTTCATGAAATCTAAGATTAAATAATTCGTATCATATGGAGTATCAGCATTTTCTTATTCGTCTTATAATAACGTATTCTTAATACACGAAATTAAGATGTATATGCATACATACATAAACAAATTAATTTCGTCTGTATATATATATATATATATATATATATATATATATATATATATATATATATATATATATATATAACATATTTTAGATTTCTACATTGATGCAACAACTGTCAAGAACCCGTTCAAATATTCCGACGATGTTGACATCTGCACTTCCAACATTGTTAACGATAATGGATGGGGGAAGCTGGTCTACAGGTAGATTAGATATACATGTGTCTATAATTGAGTCTATTGTACTGCATACTGTAAACATTGGACTAGTCAATGACTGTTGCTAATTCCAATCTATATGATTACAGCTGATCTTTGGGTTTTCTCATTTCCTCGGCGTTTTGTTTATTTCGGTATGCTAGTGGGACAAAATACATTCTTATCCCTCACTGCCGAATCTATGGATTTGGGGGCCCGGTGGGCTTTGCCTCTTTGTGAGCCCCTGCATTTTGATATTTGACACTATGACATAAGATAATGTACTTAATAAATATTCTTATGAATTTGGACCCCAGTGATGTTCCTTCTATATACTGTAG
Organism: Bulinus truncatus; assembly: GCA_021962125.1. Classification (NCBI taxonomy): domain Eukaryota; kingdom Metazoa; phylum Mollusca; class Gastropoda; family Planorbidae; genus Bulinus; species Bulinus truncatus. Next base: position 3,027,820 of record JAGDYQ010000033.1, read on the forward strand.
TGTTACAATTGTATGTATGCATGCCATGTATTCAGTGATGTTCCTTCTATATACTGTAGTGTTACAATTGTATGTATGCATGCCATGTATTCAGTGATGTTCCTTCTATATACTGTAGTGTTACAATTGTATGTATGCATGCCATGTATTCAGTGATGTTCCTTCTATATACTGTAGTGTTACAATTGTATGTATGCATGCCATGTATTCAGTGATGTTTCTTCTTCTATATACTGTAGTGTTACAATTTTATGTATACATGCCGTGTATTCAGTGATGTTCTTCCTCCTATATACTGTAGTGTTACAATTTTATGTATCCATGCCATGTATTCAGTGATGTTCCTTCTTCTATATACTGTGGCGTGTTTTGTTGGTCCCTTCAGTTGCTGTGGCTATAATTCTGACAAGGTCAAGGTCTGTTACGATGTGGAGGAAACTGACTGGGTCTGGGCACTCCGAGCACTGATCATTGCACTCACTGTAGTTTTATTACTGTACAGTCCAGTACTCATTCCTAGAGGCTACAGGTATGCATTAACGTACATCTACATACAAATAATGTTCTCTTATTGGAACACCAATACTAAGATTGATACAATTCGTTCAACACTCTATGTACAGTTTGTTATGTTCATTTTTCTTGCGTTATTTCTTTTAGAATTTATCCCTACTCATACAATCCTAAAGAAAATCTGAGATTGAAATTTATCAAAACTAAAAAGCCACAGCAATACAGGTAAACGCTAGTTATTTTAAAATTATTTTATCAGTACCATACATTATCTTTGTTTGTCCAGTGCGTCCAGAGGTTTATAAAGTTTACTTTTACCAAGATATCGTTAGCGATTTAATATCTAGTATTAAGTCTAGAACTTTTTTTTTTCGACTTGGCTGTAGCAAATATATTTAAATAAGTTCAGTAATATGTTGCGATAACGACACATCGTTTTCATGTGACGAAATGTTTCGATCTTACTTTCATCAGCATTGTCGCCAAACAAAAGGTGGAGACAACAATGAAATACACATAAGTCTATTTACACGATTTATTTTCATCTCCCTTAACTATCTACTTTCTTTTATTTCATTTATATTTGATCCAATCTTTATTCACCAGGAAGGCATCAGATAGTGGCAGCTACCTACCTATTGTTCTGGGTAAAAATCAGTGGAAGAAAATGAAGAATTTTAGTCAAGAAGTTAACCAGTCTAAGTACCAAACAGATGTGACCTATGACCTCAGCGTCAAGAGGATCGACTTCAGTGTGTGTATGGACAGGGTGATACAAGAGGGTGGTTCATCGGTCAGTGCCTTCAGGTCACTGTTTGACTTCTTCGTCAGGTGTAAGGTGAGTCTTTCTAAGGCATTTCTGTGCACTTTATCTAATTATATTAAACAAAAACAAACAGATGTATCCCAAACATGAAATTATACGTAGGTAATTTTTTTGGGGATTCACTATTAATTGGTGTTGTTATTTGTTATACTTTAACAAAAGTACTTGTCAACATTGTTAACATATCCACACTGTTATTAAATCCAGATACGTCACAGCGATCCGTTACAAGACTGTTGCTCGTCATCTGCATGTGGGACATACTGCTGCAAGAGATGTCCACCCTGGAAGTCATGGTTCAGAGCTGTTAGGTCCATCCTGGTCATGCTGATCCTAGCCGGTCCGTCCATCCCTTTCTTCTACGCCATTTCGGCCGATGACCTCATGTACCAGCAACTGGACAATAAGTACGAGACGTTGGGTCTGGCCAGGACGTTTAATTTCTACGTCGGTCCAGTCTTCGGCAAGGTCATTGTAGCCGTCTTAGGTTTCCTGTATGTCATACACATCTTCATCATTGTTGTGGACGGCGCCACAGACAACAACATCAGCAAACTGTACGTGGAGATACTGGACTTGGCAGAGAAAAAGGATAAGGCCACAAAAGTAAAAGAGCGTCCTCAAAGTATCAATTCTAAAGATCGTCCACAAAGCACCAATTCTAAAGATCGTCCACAAAACACCAATTCTAAAGATCGTCCAAAAAGCACCAATTCTAAAGATCGTCCACAAAGCACCAATTCTAAAGATCATCCACAAAGCACCAATTCTAAAGATCGTCCACAAAGCATCATTTCTAAAGCGTGTGGGCCTATTAAAAAATGTGGTATATTAATCTTGCCTTTATGGGTGATTGGTGTAATTCTACTTCCTGTTGTAGGTATAGTTTACTTCATAATTAGCGCTCCGATGCTCCAGGTTATCATCAAAGGAGTTAAAAAAGTTCTACACAGACTTAATCTGGTCACTCGCAAGCCCGACTACACCCCCAAGCCTCGCAGGCGAGAGGAATTCTTCTTGGTCTACGACGCCTGTGAAAGCGTCTGGTTCTTCTTCACGGCCATTAGTGTTTTCATTGTTCTGACCATAGGCGCCAACTTCCTTGTGAATGTTTTGGTGGTTGCTATAGTAACGGTTATCGTCGAAGCAGATCTGCTGTATCGCGTGCTCCCTGTGGTGTTCCTGCTGGTAATGTACATTAGGGATGCATACAGTCAGGTCGGAATCAGGTACGACAATTTTTTCGGCCAAGTTATCGGTACACTGAGGAATGAGGTACATGAGAGACTTAGGGCTCAAGCTTTCAAACGCGAAGAAGATCAAAGAAGTAAAGTTTATAAAATAAGTTCCATTTCAAACGACCAAGAGAAATATGATGGTACACAAGAGACACCCAACACGCCCTTTCGGTCGCCCCGAATCAAGGTACCTTCAGGAAATACGGCTAGGAAAAATGTAAAAAAATGTAATTTTTTTTTGTAAATTTCGGTGTTTTCTAATGTAGATGAAACTTTTTTAAAATGTTGATGTAGTTAATTTAAAATATTCCAACAATACATACATGTGAACTATACGTAAAGTTTCATTAAAAAATCACAACTTCAACAATAAGTTTAAAAACAAAAGTAAAATAAACCAAAAAAAAAATTGAAAAAATAAATAAATCAAAAATTCTTATTTATTATTAGGTAATGTTAATTATTTAAAGCTGAAAGCATAGTTACATCAAAAACATTCTTACTGTATCCTGTATGCTATATTTTTAGACATTTCAACCAAGAGCCAGGCGGCGTTCTCTGAATTTTTCCTTCTCAAAGGTTCCAGCCTTCATGTCCGACTGGGACAACTGTTGCTCTTCTTCAGTAAAAACGACTTCCTGTACCTGAGTAAAAGATTCTTCTACGAGTGCTGCACTATGTCTTGTGCTGAAGCTCCCGGAGTTCTGGAAGATAACTATATTAATGTAAGCTACACAAGCACTGTGGTATTAGGAAGATAAATTTAATGTTAAAATTTGTTTCCCGTACGTTTTACACACGTGTTACTTATAATTTTTTCCCCGACATTTATAGAACTAATTGTCACTATACACAATTATATCATTTTTATCTTTTTTTTCTAATTAACTAACTTATGCAAAATATTAAGCATTGGGCCATGTTCTTTGAAAGAAGTCAATATGTTCTGAAGTTGGGACGATGGGGTGACGGGAATACATGTCCGCAGTCATACGGAGCGGCCGTCCTAAACTGACCCGTGGTGGAACTTAGGAGGATCGAGCAGGCACTAATTATCCAGTTTTTCACCGGGCATTGTCCTATAGGTGCTTACTTTGGGAGGTTGATGTCTTATGTCGATTCCCTTGGCAGAGATGTTGAGGAAACCATAGATCATGTGCTATTTGAAAGTCCCGGGCTGGCGGACCACAAGGTGGACCAGTCGGGTAGCTTGCTGGCCATTGGCCTTTGTGGCAGTCTCTTGATGTTGATGGGCACAGCACGTTTTATATCACGGGCTCTAAGAGACTAAGTCTTAGCCCGCAGTTATCAATGAGAGTGTTCAGAGAGAAAGAGAGGCCAGACATGGGCAAACAACAGCCCGCAGGTTAATTAGAGCTCATTGGACTGTTTAATCCGGCCGGCACTCAGCTCCAACCCCCCCACCCCACCCCCTCACTCAAATGACGATCAAGTTTAATGTGTATAATATCATTTAAACACACTGTTGGCCCGGCCCATCTGTAATATTTAAGAACATTGTAGCCCGCTAGAAGGGGCCATTCACTTATTATTTATCTATTTTTTTCTAAATTTTAGCTTCTCCCTCCATCTGCAAGCATATTTCCTTTTTACCATTATTTTTCATTGAGTATCACACGACGACTTATTCCTCACCTCCTCCACCCCTCACCAAAAGGCGTTACATTAACGGTGAACGGTTCCTGCTCTGTCTCCACCAAAGATATATAGACTGCGGTCTCAACCATAGATATATAAGACTAGATCGCTTATGCTTATTTAATAGAGACCGAAAAAGTGTTGTATCCGAGACCGCTACTTTAAAAAGAGAAGAGTAATATTCTGTACAGTTCTTTATTTTTCACCGAAAAAGATTTCCTTCCTTTTAATAAAAAAAAAATCCCCATTCATGCTAGAGGTTGGCGCTTTTAAAATCTACTGATGTGTCCGAAAAAATTATATTTGACGGTTAGTAATAATATAATCAAACAGCCGGGTACACAACACGAAGGCATTTTATTCAAAGTTAATTGAAAAAAAAAGTTTTTGAAAATTTGTCAAGGAAAACAATGCAAAATGTCTTTTGCTATTTATTTCGGTTACTTGAGGTTTCTATGCGTACTACGTCATCAGGTTATACAGAATTGTACTCTTCTCTTTTTAAAGTTAGCGTCCGCGCAATATATGTCTATGCATAGCCCATAAGCGATCTAGTCGTATATATCTATGGTCTCAACCTTCCATTATTTACATATACTGTATATTTTCAGGCAACTCTTCAGTTCGCAAAGATTGGAATTTTCCTCGTGTTTGTTTTCCTTGTGGTGATGGCGTACGGCAGCATGTACTACATCTCACCCACCAACCACCTGTTTGTTACCTTAGTCTCTGGTCTGGTGCCCCTCATCATAAGAAATGTATTTAGTGGGCGACCATCTGGCTCCCCGCAGACTTTGTCTAATTACAGGTGAGATATTAGGAAACTGGTTTATTTCATTGACTCGTTTGTCCCCAGACCTCACACTGATATAAACGTACTACTCCTGTTTTAACCGCAATCAAATTCAGAGCTACATCCATTGTATACAAACTATGATACTGTACAGTTGATAGAAATATAAAATAAAGAAAAAAGAAAGAAATGCACCAGGCAGTAAACATAAATGAATCAGTGAGAACAGTAAACTGTAAACAACTTGCTTAATTAGACTTGCATTTGTGTGCGATTCATTTTTTTTTCTGTGTTGATAAAAATAATTTTATTTCTCATTGGCTGATTAAAAGCCGCCAATCACAGTCGAGTCTCATTCACTTCATACATAAGTTCAGAAGCGTATTTAAGGACGGGCGCATATCGCACGCGCCCAGGGTCCCGACTTTTGATGGGCCCCCCCACAGAGTCCATATTTCCTGCCTTTTGATATAAATCTCTTTTTTTAAGGGGGCTTATATTTTCTTATTCGCCCGGGGCCACAAACCACCTATATCCGTCCATCTCTACATAAGTCGTAATATTCAATAATATATCCAGTGGCGTCACTAGGGTTGGTGTCACCCGGTGCGGTAACTCATGGTGTCACCCCTCTCATGACACCCCATAGACATACACAATTACAAAATAAGAATATAGGCCTAAAACTAGATATTTTACATTTTGGTGTCACCCCTTGTGAGGGTGTCACCCGGTGCGGTCCGCACCCCCGCACCCCCATAGTGACGCCACTGAATATATCAGCGATATCTGATAGCATTTATCACTGCGATATGGACTTTTTTGTTACTTAATATAAGCTGACTTTTTATTTTAATAAGACTATGTGCAATATAAGTTAAAAAAAGATGTTACATTAGCTATGTCGATAAAAATATTTTTGAAAACATTTCCTCTCACACACTTAGGTTTGAGGCACAGCTGAACGAGAAGGTTCAGTCATTCAGCCAGTCTTGGGACATTGAAGACATGTATTTCAAGGAAATGATTCAACCATTGCCTAAAAGACAGAACAAGTCTAAATGTAGACATTTAGAATACCTCCCATTGAACGCTCTCGTACTGGATCTAAATGACAACACGTCATCGCAGTATGACGTCATAACAGACAATTACGTCGGCAAAACAAACAGCATCTCCCCGAGTTTCAATGGCGAGGAAAATGTCGATGATGACGACTACAGCAAAATGTCGACTACGAACTTGGACATGAGGAGAACGAACAGAGGCGTATACAGCAATGACATTCATCGTGCTGAGGCGGCCATGACAGAGGAGGAGCACAAGAGGGAGGTGCTGGCCGGCATTGACGCACACACGGTGACCAATACACTCATGAGGACATTTGGGTTGATCCCTGAGACTGATGACGATAGCATGAGACCGACTGAGAGAAGGGACACGGGGAATTACTCTAGTGTACCAACAGCAAATAGGGTGGTTGACAGAGATACAGGGAACTACACTAGTGTACCAACAGCTAATTGAGTGATTGATAGAGAAACAGGGGATTACTCTAGTGTACCCACAGCAAATGGAGTGATTGATAGATAAACAGGGGATTACACTAGTGTACCAACAGCAAATAGGGTGATTGATAAATAAACAGGGAAGTAAACTCTCAGTAACAAAAAGTTTATACTAGTATCATCATACCGAAAAACTAACTCAGTTATTAAATATTCAGAAACTAAAATGTTTATTGAAATAAATCAAGACGATTATTTTTAGATTAGAAAGGAAAATGTTTCACGAACAGGTTATATGGGGTAAAAAATAATGATATCGTTTTGGGAGCACTGCTAGTAGCCTAGTACATTACAATAAAAAGGATTGAAAGAGAATTAAGAAATTTACCAATCGACCTCTTAAAATTTAAATGACCCCCTTGCACTCTGTTGGTCTTGAGCCCACACGAAGGTGCAACAATTAGGTAATGCAATACTGATCTTAACAAAATGTTTTGACTACAGAGATTATGGTACAGCTAAATGATTTCTGATTAAAGATTGGTAAATATATCATAGGCCCTGTGCATTGTGCAATAGGGAGTCAGATTTAAGAATTAAACGGATTAATTGGATTAGGAAAAAGTGGAGATTAGCGCCATAGGATAGATCCATAAATTGGCTTTTCATATAAATTGAGTTTTATTTTTTATATTTTTTTAAATTTTGACTTATGTAAACTTACTGCGTGATACATAACTTTACTTTTAATATTATCCGATATAGAGATTATTTTTTGAGATTAAGTTTATGTAAAATAGCTTTTTTTTCATTGTTAGTCGAATTATACTTTTTTTTTGTGATAAATGATTTAGATATTTCATTTTTATTGTGCTGTGATTGTAAGAATGAGATAGAGTTATGAAATAATCTGTACTTTTACTCGTTATAGAATTAGACCTCAGTACAGTACCATTTTAAGCCTTTACTAAGTATATTGATGAATAAAATATATCACTTTGGGTAAATATTACACTTAAGTTCTAAACAGCAACAGAAGCAAAGTAAATGTAATACAAATTATAAAATATTTGACTGATGTAATTCGCTACAGAGTTTTGACTGTTAAAAATTTGTTGTGTACTATTATAAAGTATTATGATTATAATAAAGGAATAAAGACAAACGGGTTGCTTGTATATATGTTTATTGTAATACACTAAATACTTGTTATTCATACACCCACACATCCACGCACGCACACACACATAGATTTATGTATGTATGTATGTGTGTTTGTGTTATGATGGACTATATCAAATTACTTATTATAATCTACACTATTTAAAAATTATGATCTGAAGAAGTTCAAGCCAGTTCTTTTGCTGGAGTTTTAATGATGTTTGCCAGCAGTGACATTTCCTCAACTAAAAAAACCATGCTGCCAGAGTTTGTCACTATTTGGGTTAACATACATTTGTGAAGAAGTGTTATCTTGTATGAAAATAAACAAGTCTAATAACAGATCGATGTTGACTGACTGCAATTTATATGCTATCATGCGAATCACAACCAGAATACTGGTTCCACAGTTCACAAACATTATCCCAAATTGTGAACAGTTACATACTTCTCATTAATTTTAATAGTATTCATTGGTCAATTTGTATGTTAATTAAGTTCCTTTGTCTTCATAATTATTTTGACAGGTAACAATAAACTTTAGTTGAATGAACATAAATGGTAAAATTACCAAATTAGCACTGAACTGATTTAGTTTGTATTTTTTAAAATGTAATGTGAATGTGTAATAGAGTGTGAATGTGAAATAAAATGACGAATACATGGTTATTATCTTTAATTCATATTTTCGCAAGTTGTAAATTGAAATTGAAGTAGACAAAATATAGATGCGGCCCGCCGATAACAATCAAGATTTCAATTGGCCCTCAGGCGATAAAGTTTGCCCACCCCTGTTCTAGTTCGATGTCTTTAAGCTCTATGTTTTTTAGTTCTATGTCTTCAATTAAGTATTCCTCATTGTGAGATTCTAGCTCTAAAATTATGTTACTCAATTCTTCGTTGACAGACCTGTTTAAAAAAAAAAGAATATCAATCAATTTTTTTAACAATCAAACTACAGTAAGACCCCATTTAACGCGGGAATACGTCCATCAAAGTACAGTAAGACCCCATTTAACGCGGGAATACGTCCATCAAAGTAGAGCGTAATATGAGCGTTAAGCGAGGTTACCTCATCATGTAAATATTGAGGTTAGGGGAAGATGGGTAAAAATTTGATAATGTATTTTACCATTACATTTATTAATTATGTTTTTTATAACAAAACAAGTATGTATTTCTTACAAATATAGAAACATAATAAACGAATATACTTATAAAAATAAATAAAATAAAGTCAGTATGTTGACGTTTCAGATCATTCAGTCTCTTCTGGATTTCCGATTTTCTGCCTTTTTATAAAAAAAAGGTATATAATGTAATTTGCGTTTTCCTTTTGCGCTTTTTATTCTTAAGAATAGTCCTAATTGCTGAAGTTGCCAAATTCAGTGCTGCACCGATTTGACATTGACTTTCACCAGTATCTAATCTTCTAATCACTGTCATTTTAGTTTCTAGTGAAATACTTTTTTTGTTGATTATTTTCATGTTTTTTAATTATCACTCATGATAAAAACTAAAAATCGTAATATTTATCACTATATCAATCGTTATATTATATAAATGTACACAGTACTTACAATAACGTCAACAAATGTTTGAAACGATAAAAATACGTTTGTATTACACCGTAGGAAAGCAGGTCCGTAACGTGCAGGGCCCCCCCCCCCGCGTTTTGTCTTACCCCGATTGCTTATTTGCACTACTTAGTAAAATGTATTACTTGCCCCCCCCCTATTGCCTGGCCCCTGCTATAGAATGCCTAGCCTCTGCTGTAGAATTTTCACGCTACGGGGCTGCAGGAAAGATGAAACACAGATAAACTGCTTCGGATATCGGGAAGCCTAATGCAGAGGATGTAATTTAGGGGAGTCCCACAATTCAAATTAAAAAGCGTTAAACCGAAACAATACTAAAAGTATATATGAAGAAGATGTTTTATCTTTAAGTATTGTATACTAGACACACACATTACAACAGAGTGCTCACGCATAACAAAAGTGCAATAGCTATCGAGACGCCATGGAACATTCACCATGGCCTGAAATATCCATTGGTCCTCGCCGGAGATCAAACCAGGGAGCTTTACCGCACAACCGTCCGTCCCCATAAGTATAAAAGTATCACAAATCATTCGTGAAAAGAACATGGAATGCAATAACTATCAGACGTGATCTATGCAATTATGTTAAGTTAATTCCAATTAATAGTTAATTTTTAAAAGTTAAAAAGTAAATAATCGATGCAGAGTAAACAAAGGAATAATAATAATTACATTGGAATCTGTTCAATCGTGGCATATTCTGTTGGAGAACCTTGTTTTTCCGATTTCCCAATTATTACCAAACAAGGTATGATGCCAGTAAAAAATGTAATTAACACTTGGCTAGGTGTGTCAATGTAATCAAATAGACCAAGGACAAACACAACAGATACTACCGCAGACGAGAATGCAATTAAGGCAACGACAGCAATAAAAATCTGAAAAAAAAAAATTATTGTATCATATTTTATTTATCATCCGTGCAATGAAAATTTCGAAACAACATTAAGCTATCCATGAATCCATCAGTCTAGCTTAGAACTACAGGTTGGCCCACGGAAAAGTAGCCCATCTCCCTACCGCAAGCGCACGCACAGATGAGCAGCGACACACGGTAGTGTGACCGCTTCTATCACCGTACCTATCCACTTGTGACTTTTATATGTGGTGGAATTCAAAGGAGAAAGTGTATAGTTTTTAAAAATCCTCAGAAATAGTTTGGAAGCCAATAATTTCAGATTCATTTAGGGCGACCTTATTCCACTTTAAATATGGAATTGACAAGACAGACGGTATATATTACATCTTTAGCTCAAGACTATCTCCTGTCTTAAGTTAGCCGTCATACCGCACCTTACCGTCGCCGTCCATAACTTAAAAATTGCTCTGAATGTGTCTTTTTGGATCAAATGGCTTGATATATATATATATATATATATATATATATATATATATATATGTATGTATATATATATATATATATATATATATATATACTAACTGCAAGTACCCGGCTTTGCCGGGTTTAAAATGAAGTTTTCTATTTACCCTATGTTTTCTCCCTACCCCCCTCTCTCCCTTCCTCTCACTTCCTCTTCCTCCCTCCCCCTCTCTCTCCCTTTTTCTTTCCCTCCCTCCCTTTCTACCTCACTTTCTCCCTCCCTCTCCCTCCCTCCCTCTCCCATCTCCCTCTCTCTCTCTCTCCCCTCCTTCTCTCTCCCCCTGCCCCTCCCCCTCCCTCCAACTCTCCCCCTTCCTCCTTCCCTCTCCCTCCCTGCACCCTCTCCCTCCTTATCTCTCCCTCTCATTTCTCCCATCCTCTCTCTCCCCCTCTCCTTCCCTCCCTCTCTCCCTCCCTGCCCCCTCTCTATTTATCTCTCTCTCCCTCCCTCTCACCTTTATCTCTCTCCCTCCCTCTCTGCCACACTCTCTCAATCCCTCCCACTCTATCTCCCTCCTTACCCCCTCTCTCCATCCCTTCCTTTCTCTTTCCTTCCTCCCTTTCTCTCTCCCCCTCTCCTCCCTCTCTCTCTCCCTCCCTCCTTCTCTCTCCCCCTCTCCCTCTCTCTCCCCCTCCCTCTCTCCCCCTTCCTCCCTCCCTCCCTGCAACCCTCCTTTCCTCTCTCCCCCCTGCCCCCCTCTCTCTCTCTCTTTCTCTAATATGCATATTATTATGGCTTCACACTTCTTCTAAAATCCTTCTTCATTTCTTTACCTTCCTCAAACTGTACAAATCAGGGAGCATGAAAAACAAAACAACAATTCTTTGCAGCACAAAGGCACAATACAGCACCAGCGCGCAAGTTCTATTCGGCTTTATTTGTAGGAAAATTTAAAAATGTAAAATGTATAATCGGGAAATGACGTCACATAGGAGTTTTATTTATGGCGACTATCTCTATACTTATAAGAGGCATTTGTTGTCTGTCTGTCTGTCTGTCTGTTCCCTTATAACTCAAGATCCAGATAACCAAATAATGTGAAATTTGTTACACATACACATAATTACACGGGGAAGGTTATAGGACAGGTTTCGTTTCATCTCGATGGATAGTTTTATTGTAATTATTTTTTTTATTTTAGTATTTTACTATATTAAAGTAATCTCGACGGCGCCATAAATAAAATTCCTCTGTGACGTCATTCCCCGATGATCGAATAGAACTTGCGCGCTGGTGCTGTATTGTGCCTTGTCATGCAAAGAATTGTTGATGTTTTTTCATGCTTCCTGATTTGTACAGTTTGAGGAAGATAAAGGAATGAAGAAGGATTTTAGAAGAAGTGTGAAGCCATAATAATAAGTATATATATATATATATATATATATAGAGAGAGAGAGAGAGAGAGAAAGAGAGAGAGAGAGAGGGAGGGAGAAGATAAAGAGAGAGAGAGAGAGAGAGATGGGGCAGGAGGAGAGAGAGGAAAGGAGGGAGGGAGGGGAGAGAGGAGGGAGGGGGATGGACAGGGGGGAGAAAAGGAGGGGGAGAGAGAGATGGGAGAGGGAGCAGGGGGAGAGGGAGGGAGAAAGGAAGGCAGGGAGAGAGGGGGTAGGGAGAGAGAGAGGGTGAGAGAGGGAGGGAGAGAGATAAAGAGTGAGGGGGCAGGGAGTGAGAGAGAGGGAATGAGGGAGGGAGGAAGGGGGAGGGAGAGAGAGGTGGAGAGGGGAGGGAGGGAGAAAGGAGGGAGAGAGGGGAGGGAAGGAGAGAGGGAGAGGATGGAAGAAATGGGAGGAAGAGATAAAGAGAAAGAGGGGGCAGGGAGGGACAGAGAGGGAAGGAGGAGGGAGGGAGGATGGACGGTGGGAGAGAAGGAGGGGGAGAGGGGAGAGAGGGAGATGGGAGAGAGATGGGGGAGAGGTAGGGAGAGGGAGGGAGAGGGAGGGAGGGAAAGGGAGAGAGGGGGGAGGGAGGGAGAGAGAGGAAGGGAGAGACGGGGTAGGGAGAAAACAGAAGGTAAACAGAAAACCTTATTTTAAACCCGGGCAAAGCCGGGTACTTGCAACTAGTATTTTAATATAGTAAAATACTAAAATAATTAATTACAATTAAACTGCCCATTGAGATGAAACGAAACCTGTCCCATGACCTTCCCCATGTAATTATGTGTACGTGTACCAAATTTTACGTTGTTTGGTTGTCTGGATCTTGAGTTAAAAGGGAACAGACAAATGTGTCTTATGAGTATAGAGATATGTATATTGTGTTTGTATGTGTGTGTTACTGCTTTAAGATAAGTAAATTGCTTTAAAACTTCCGAAATCTCGTGATGTAATTAACTTTAGATGCTTTAAAGACATTCTTTTGCTGTTTCTTATTAGTTTATTAATGTAAAATTTCATGATGCATTATAATAGTCACAAGTTTGACTTCGTTATTTGTTGGTAAATGCAAACACTTACTTCCACATACAGGTGTCTCATGCAGTTTGAAATTGCACATTTATTGATTTTGGTCATTTCATTTTCTAATAAATATGCTGGTGATTTTTCGATTTTTAGGTACAAACAATTTTTCCTGAACACTATCGATTGAGTTGGTACTGAAAGTAAAAAAAATAAAAACATTTTGCATGAATTACAGGTGTGACTTATTCCGATGCCTAATTTTATTAATAAATTATGCTTACTGTGTATACTGGACAGGTGAAGCTCAGGAGTCGTTTCCGAAATTGCTGAAAGAAAACTAATGTTAGTATATAAAATAACTTTTTTTTCTATTTAAAGTTTATTAAACATAGATAAAACATTTTTTTTTATTTTTAAACTGAATACATTCTTAGATTTGATGTAAATGTTTTTTTTTAATGTTTTACTTACAATTAAAATGTTTTTGCAAAAGCGTGGCAAAATTGTCCTGGGACTGCGAAGCTGAAAAATAATTTATTTTTTTTGAAAAGTGAAAGGGTGAAAGATCTTTAAAAGTGAAAAAAAGTATCTTCACAAGCCTAATGATATTAAAGCGGCTCTAGCCTTTTATATCTACCGGTTTTTGTTTTGGTAAGTTTATGAATCTGTATTGATAAGGTTAGTCAAAATAAGCGATTTTTATTGAAACATCAAAAAATGGACAGAGTAGTGTGAGTAATATGTATCCAACCTCTGGTGTATCCACCCTCTAAAGTAGATATTGCTTTTAATCTTTAGATTATGTATATATATATATACTGGCACGCCAAGAGGGGGGCCAGGGGGGTCATTGCCAGGGGGCCCACATCTGTAAGGGGGCCCGGCCTCTCAGACCATGTCAATTTTTTACCGACGGATTTGGCTTGGTTGGTTGCATTGGTTGGCTAGGTTGGTTTGTTTGGTTGATTGTTAGCTGGTTTGGTTATTTGGTTTATTTAGTTTGGTTGGTTTGATTGGTTTGTTCGGTTGATTTGGTCGGTTGGTTGTTTGGTTTGGTTTGGTAGATTAGCGTTGATGGGTAAAACGTAATTTATGACGTATAAAATGTAGGTCGTTTCTGCACATTAGGAGGTGGCATAAATCAGCACCTAATTAACCTAATTATTCGTAATCTGGGTTACATAGAATAGTTGTAAACGACAAATCACTCTAACAACTTTCAACTATAATATATATATATATATATATATATATATATATATATCCATTTTGGAGAAGGATTACACACAAACCTATTCAGTCTTTTATAACCTCAACAACTGTTCTTACAATAAAAGATAACTCACCATTAACACCCCCCCCCCACAGTTTAATTTCTCTCAATCTGACTGAAACATTTCCCAATCTACGTTACAACGGCATTACATAAAAGCCCAGTCCGCCGCCAGCTATTCAAGCGGCATGTGCGTGTTTTTGGCACCCCTTACCACCGTTCTAACAATAAATACAATTTTTAAGTACATATTTCAGGATTTTTTCGGGTGTAAAATAACGATTTCTTTCTCAATTAACTGTTTAGTATGTAGTGACTTCATACGTCTTTCTCTCTTCTCTAAAAATAGCTCTGGGACATCCATATTTTATTATTATCTGTAGCCCTTGAGCATCGTGCATACTCTGCATTACCATTTATAAACTGCCAAGTATCATTGCTCCAGTGTTGTTGGATATGTCCGTACTTTGCAGTGACTTGATTATGCAATCGTTGACAATAATCTGGACCAATACTTCAGCATAAGCATAAACATAAATGAGATTAAAGCTAGCTGATGGACCGCTCCAGATTAAAAATAGCATACTTTAACATATATTGAAGTAGACCATACTAGTATGTCTTAATATCATAGCATAACATTGGAATAATAATCAAGTCAGATTAATTTACGAAAGAGGTATATTTAATTGTAACACATTGTCATAATTTGCTACACTTAGCCCCACGTAAGTCTTTTTTACCCTACCCTCCATTATCTTACAAACCCCATACACTTCCCATCCAAAAAAAAAATACGTCCTTTATATGTACCTTTTCCTTCATAAAATATAGTATAGCCAGAAAGTTTTCGCTTCCTTATTATTAACGCGTTATTCTATATTTTTCCCCTTTCCCAAGTTACATTTTTGACACACTTAGCATTCTGTCCCCTTAGATGACGTTAGCTATTGCTTACTCAGCCACCGTATCCCTCTGTCCCAAAACAAGTTTACACAAGCTACAAATCAAACTAGGAGAACGCTTCTGCAGATGTTCACTAACTGTATTCAAGGTCATAAATTAGAATTATGAATTGACAGTCCAATTTTTTCAAGGTCATATCACTGCTATGATTTTATGTACACGTGACAGTTTCCGTGTTTGGGTATTTTTTCTTGCTTTTTTAAATCTTGTCCGATCTGGTTATAGAATTGGATTATTTACTGATTTTTTTATTAATGCTGCAACTCTGAAATACTAGTATTTTGATAAAATGTAACACATTTAGGTGTTTGTGTTAAAATGTAATAACATACTTTTAACGCTTTAATTACGTTTTAATTGCGATAAATCAAGAGCCCTATATAAAATATTAAATTTAACTCAGTGTCACAATAATTCTGAAAAAATACAACCACTGTCTCGTGTACAGATGTGTGCATAAGCCAAGTCTAGACACTGATTACAGGAGTCATGTATAGAAAACTATTAGTGCAGTATTGCAGACGTAACCAGCAAGATGGTGCATCATCAAAAGGCGAAAAAAAATACGTTAAAAAATGATGATACAAAATTTCTAGCATCACGTTATTTTGATCTACTGTAATTTTAACCGAGTTCATAATAACGTGTTGTTTATTGACTTCATCAATACACCTCAGTACCTCCACCAAAACACTATTGTATATAATGTTCTTTAGTGTGTAAAACTTTTCTCTTTTTGCAACGGCCGGGAAGGGAGCAGGATGTCTACTTGTCTTCATTTTACATTACAAGTGGGGATTTTGTCGACATACCTGGGGGTGAGCAGGCCCGGTTTATCCACTAGGCAGGACTAGGCGGCCGCCTAGGGCGGCAAAAATTCTGGGCGGCAGCCGTGGTAGTAAAAGACGTAAAAATAAAAATATTAAAAAAATTGACGTCCTTTAGTAATAAGTGGATTGAATAATATTTTAGTGCTAAGAGTTTATTAATATTAAAATTCTTAATATATTTCACTAAATAAAAGGACAAAACGTCATATTAGAAATTAAAATAATATGATTTTATAAATGAAATCAGAAAACAACGCGAGTTGTCGAACGTGGTTGAATACGTCATGCATTCTTTGACGTATTCGGGAAAACCACAAACGCAACACATCTATCTATATACATATAGGATTGCGTCTTGCAGACTGCTGCTGTTGTCCAGCATGGTTGGGTGAAGAAGAGAATTTTATATATAGGTATTAAAAAACTAAATTAAATAACTGAAAATTAATTGTCGTAGAGTTACTCGACTGCCAACTTATACTGTAGGTACGATATTTATTTTTCTTATGTAAATACTATAGAACAGCGTTATATTTCAAATCATTTGATTTGGGGAAAATTTGACAACGTCAAGTAACTGCTGTCTGTATCTCCGCTTAAACAACGTGTTTTCAAATGCGGCCAATCTGTGTCTTTTGAACTTAAAAAGCACTTAAAAATAACGTCGGTGATCGATCTCATTTTAAAAGACGTTACTTAAGTGGACTGTGAAAATTAAAGTTAGTTAATAGCAGGGGTTAACGCTTCGCCTTTTGCCCGAGTCCAATTATTTAACATTGGAAGACATTTTGCAAATGGCCGACGTTCAAATGTGAACGATTATGTAAATATGTAAACGACCGTTAATGACATCATGCCATTGTCATCGCTATTTGGAAAAATGGGCCTGTTTCTATTGCATAGGCCAATATAGAAACATTTCATCTAGTAATATTATATATAGACGTCATTGGTTAATTGTCATTTGAAAGTTTAGTCCTCAGATATTTAGTCCTAAATTTGTAAATGTAAATTGTAATTATTTTTTTTTTCAAGAACGTATTACAAATTTTGAAAAAATAATCAACCACAATAAAATTCGATATTGCAGTTTCCATGGTTATTTTAACCCACCATGGCAGAGAGAAAACGATTGTCTGATGCACAGTATCGTAAAAGACGGGTTGAAAAAGAAAAAAAAATGTAACAAAACAAGGAGAATCGTTGTTAAAGTATCTGTGACGGCTGATTGCTTTAGTTAGAGTTCTTGGTATGCAAAATCTTACTTTTCGTGGAACACATGATAAACTTAACACTTCTGTTAACGGTAACTTCCTGAAATTTGTGGAATTTCTAGATTTGTTTGACCCACTTATGGATGAGCATCTCCGAAAGATTAAAGACAATGAGACCTATGATATTACCTAGGCAAAGACATACAGAATGAATTGATTCCAGCTTTTATCCAATGCAATCAAACAAAAAATTCTGGCTTCTGCTCTTGATGCTAAGTACTTTTCAATAATTCTAGATTGCACACCAGATGCTGGTCATGTTGAACAAATGACCATGATCATTCGCTTTGTGGATGTGATTTCAAGTCCAGAAAATGACACTGCGGCACCATCATCTGTGAAGGAACATTTCTTGGGTTTTGTGCCTTTAAAAGAGACAACTGGTCCTGGCAGGACTGAAACTATTCTTAAGCAGTTAGAAGAGATGTCTTTATCTATCGAAAATTTACGCGGTCAATGCTATGACAATGGCAGCAATTTGAAGGGAAAAGCCAATGGTGTACAAAGAAGAATTTTAGATGTCAATCTACGAGCAGTGTTTGTTCCTTGCAGTGCACATACCTTGAATTTGGCTGTAAATGATGCCGCAAAATGTTGCTTAGAAGCAACAAAGTTCTTTGATCTAGTGCAACGTGTTTATACATTCTTTTCTGCACCAACTCGCCGTTGGGAAGTTTTAACTTGACATGTTTCTAATCTCACTGTTAAACCACTGAGTGAAATAAGATGGGAAAGTCGAATTGATGCTTTAAAGCCTCTTCGTTTTCCGCTTGGTGAAATCTACGATGCTCTGGCAGATGTTGCGGATGACACAAATTTAACAGGAGCAACTGGTATTACATCACGAACCGATGCGCGGGTTATTGCAAAAGCAATTTTTAGTTTCAAGTTTGTCGTTTCGCTGGTTGTGTGGTATGATGTGTTGTTTGAGATCAACATGAGTAGTAAAGAACTTCAAAAAAAAAAAGAATTAGATATACATGGCGCCATCAATCATCTGGCTGAAACAAAGAAGTTTCTCGTAAACCGCAGAAATGACACAGAGTATGAGAAAACACTGGTAGATGAAGCTGAAATTGCAGTCAATTTCGAGATACCAGCACTTTTCGTATCAGAAGAAAGAAGAAACTATGTCCATATGAAAGAGATGACGAAGAACCCATTCATGATCCAAAAGACAAATAATTCAAAGTAAACTTTTAATTCGCTATTCTTGACACAGCCATACAATCAGTTGATGAAAGGTTCACTCTGATGCAAATTAGTTCGGTGTTTGGTTTCCTGTATGACGTTCATAGTTTACAAAATAAAACTAGCAGGGAAGTTACAGAACATTGTTTGAATCGTGAGAAAGCTTTGTGGCATGGAGACTCCAAAGATATTGACGCATTTGATCTAAGCAGTGAACTGAAAGCCATTTCAAGACGAGATGCAAGGTGTGATATCGCCACAGGATGTACTAAACTTTATGTTGAAAAATAATCTAACAAATAGTGTGCCCAACACTGTTATAGCTCTCCGAATCCTCTTGACACTTCCAGTTTCTTTGGCCAGTGGTGAGAGAAGCTTCTCAAAATTCAAACTGATAAGACATATTTGAGAACGTCCATGCTACAAGAAAGACTTGTTGGATTAGCTACTGTGTCAATCGAACATGATATTGCTAGAGACATTGATATGATGGAACTCGTTTCTACATTTTCTAAAGCAAAAGCACAAAAATAAAGTATAAATTAATTATAGATGTATTTTATTGGCCTACGATTGTAGCCTATAGCCATAAAAAACAATTATACATGACATTGTAGAGATTGTAGCCTATAGCCATAAAACACAATTATACATGACATTGTAGAGATTGTAGCCTATAGCCATAAAACACAATTATACATGACATTGTAGAGATTGTAGCCTATAGCCATAAAACACAATTATACATGTCATTGTACAGATTCTGTTGCAACTTAAATAGTTATTGAAACAAACTACAGCATAGTTTTCCTTCATGAAAGTTATAATATTACTTTAAATATTAGTTCTTTTAGTTGCCTTTAGTAGGGGGCGGAGTGCGACAGGTTCGCCTAGGGGGTGAGGGCGTGTGCGAATGGCGACAGGGTGCGGTGGTAGATCTACTTAAAAAGTCAATTTACCATAACTTCATTTTGTTGAGTCAAATTCTGTTATTTATCGATTTGCGGAACTTTCCGCATTTTGGTCAAATTAATGCATTTCCCATGTTGCGTTAAAAATTTTAATCGTAAAAAATTTAGATGTGTTAATTAAAAATAAACGCAGTTTAATTATTACCCTTTTTATAATACTTTAACTGAGATAACATAAATGTAAATGTTATCAATGTAAATAAACAAAGGGGAGCGCACTGCGGGTTGAATCAAAACGTTTAAATGGTTCATAGATTGTTAATGTCTGGTTAAGAAGCTGAACATTTTTTTCAATATTTCTATTTCGGAGACCTGTCTAGCTCGGAGGCATGTACGTAATTATTAAAATAAATACATTCAATTACATAAATCGGTCATTTTATTTATATCAAACTTAATAGTGGCATAATATGTACACGAATATTACCAGTTGATTTGATTATTCACTGTAGGATGTTAGTATACTGTTAATATTTCTTTTACGTTGTAAACAACTGATTGAGAACTGGCAGTAGTACCAGTGCGATACTGAAAAAAATCACGAAACTATATCAATCCTACTTTAGTAGCCTTAAAGAGTTTAATGATCGAGGTAAATATGCTCATTCAATTTAAAATACATCTTAAAACTCTTCCTGATATAGGAAAGTAAATAATATATTAATACTTTTAAACAAATATACTTCACTATAGCGCCATATAATTAAACGTGCATAAGTATATATTGTTTGTTGAAAGTATACATCAAACATCGAAAAAAAAAATCGGTAGCAAAAAAAGGGGATAAATATATTATTAAACCTGCATGTATGAGGTATAAGCAAGGAAAATAAATACAAAGCTATTTCCCTTTGCGGGGACTTCTAGAAAACCGAAACCGGCTATAGCGTCGTTTTCGGCGGATGATAGAATACCGAAACTGGTGTCGGTGTCGGCTGCTGAAGGAATGCCAACACCGGTGTCGGTGTCGGAAAATATTTTTGCCGACACTCCACCCCTGGCCTTTAGTTATACGTATCTTATACACAATCGTCTAACGTAGCAGACCGTGCGTGTGTATCCCTTCTGCTTGTTCGGCTAAAAATAGTCTGGGGAATTCAAAAATGTTCGTCTCCCTCAGGCTAATGGGGGGGGGGGGGTGTGGACAACTACGTAACTACAAGCTGGGGAAGGGTGGAGTGTTTTACGTCACACTTTCGCTGAATTACAAAAATCAATAAACCAGTGTCACGTTTGTGTTGGGGGAGCTTTCGATAATGAGAAAGGAGCAAGACACTTAAAAGTATACTCGCTTGCATTCGCGTGTTGCTATTTCTTTTTCAACTGCAAACATTTAATCTATGATATGTATTGTGTTAAATGTTTGTTTTTTCTATTGGAGTATTTCGTCCAAGGTGGGGTCATGGCAATAAAGCCAAATGGTCGCATCCGTCATTCAAAACACAACAATGATATCATATCAATAAAGTATTGCTTTCTGCTCTTATTCAAAAAGAGTGGTCTGTAAAGTATAATAAAGGTAACAGGAGTTATATTTTTTTGTAATCAAAAGTAAATCGGATTGTCAATATTTTCTTAGCTAATTCTCCGTACGATATATTTTACTATACATGTAATAAAATGTGTATAACAGTAAATAAACCACCTGCTAAACATGTAGCGTATCGCTTAACTGGCAGGCACTCACTCACGTCTCTCTTTTTTTTATTTACGTCATGTTGCACATAATAAAACAAAATGAAGAACTGTTTGGAAATGAGTCCTTTAAAATAATATTAATGAATTAAGATGTATTAAATTATATGGATGTTAGATTCAAAGTTTAATAGTCGGGGGTTGTTTTTGTTAAGCTTCTGTACCCATAATGAGGATTATTTTCTTATGGAATGAACTATATAAAATATGAACTTTATTTGATGTATTATTAAGTGTCCCTTAAATGTGTTTTGGCTACAATAAACTGTTCATGTCCTTTGGGGCCACTTCGAGCACATGGACATGCTATTTTTTGTATATAGACTGCTTGTTATATATCACCATTTTCAACTCCAACTCCGTGCCTAATAGCCGCTCCGGGTACTGGACCTCTATTTACTAGTTTTCACATGAAATGCTAATTATATGTTACGTTCATGTAAAAGTATTACTCGTTGGAGTAACACATTGATTGTTGTGTATGGTTCTATTTTTTTAAACAAAATACTACTTTTGCTTCAGATGACAGATGTCAGATAAGTTAATTCTCATCCAAATTATCTACCTTGTTGCTCGTTTACCTGAAGATTATATGAGGTGTACGTGTGCTAAGTGGTGAATTAGGCGAAGAAATTTTATCGACGCATTGAAACAAGTAAAATTGACACATCCAAACTTAGAGCTTTGAGGTAATAAAAGCAAAGTTACTTTAGAAAAATATTTCACACGTATGTTTTTATCAAGCAAAGAAATGCAAACTGCAATGAGCTTCAGTATGATATCTAATAAACAATTAGATCCTTTCACTGGACTGAAAATATGAATGCAGGGTATGTATAATGAGACCTTATGAGCGGCATTTTTTGAGTGCGTTTGAGGAGTATCTTGACAGAATATCGGCAATTTAAGCTTAATTTCCATTTTTAAATGAGTTAAACCAAGTAAATAGTAATATACTAACGCAATAAACAGAATTAGAAAAAAATGATTTAATTAATCCGTTTAAAAAAAGAAATAGTCACGGATCTTAGAAAAGGCGAATTCCCCGTGGCCCACCCCCCACCCAACGAAAAAAAAAGATCAACGCCGTCGCGGCCAAGTTGAATTATGCATCATTAGATTCCGAGTTACGTATTTAATACAATTTTAAAACATTTTCTTTTACATTTCTTTGACAACCGTTTAAACTAAGAACTAGATATAGAAAGATAAGCTTAGTGCACCTGGATTAAGTTAAACAAATAATCTTAAAAATACTATCATTACTAGGCAACATGTGTGTACTTTTTAAAAAAAAAAACATTTAATATGATATTATTCTATAGTAAGTGTGTTATTTTACGAGTCTATCTATCTATTTCAGAAACCAATAAGTTCTAAATTATTAATAAAAAATAATTAAAATGAATCATTACTAATATTCACAAACCGTCGACAGTAAAACTGTCGAATTATTAATCATTGCACTATAAGAGACAAATATAAACGAATGTAGTTTTTACATTATCATTGGTAAAATTAAAAGCTTGGGGTAATTACACTACTATACTAAATATGTCTTTACATAAGTTGATAAATTGCAGTAAATAAAAAAATAAATAATCTACATATCTAGATTGGCAATTACGCTTATATATTTTAGTTTGTTAATTTATTGAACAAAAATTGTTAACCTTATAAGACGTTTTTAATTTTTTAATCCTATTTAATAAACAACTTTTTTTTCATTTAGTTTTTCATAGCTTTTAATTTAACTACACTATTTCATGAATTGTTTTGTTTTTTTTTAATTTTGTAACACTTATTTGAAAAAATTCTCATTTAGTGAGAAAGCTCAAAATTCTAAGAATTTGTAATCTGTAAACTAAAATTTTAAAGAAATGAAATGGTAATTATTATTTAACTTTGTTTTAAATGGGAAAGTATAAGAACAGGTAGAGATTAGTATAAAATTAAGACAGAAGTACTGCACTAGTGCCACTGAACAGTAGTGAAACTATTTTTTTTATTTTATAAAGACTTCCCGAATTATGTTGTAAAATGCGCAGGCAATTTCTTTAAGAAACAGCTAAAATTCTTTGACACTTTGTACTTTTATAAATGACAAGTAATGAATTTTCGTTGGATGGAAGGATTTTATTTTTCTTACCCTTAAAGTGCATTTTAATTGAAGCTTAATTTAATTATTTTATATACATTGCCGTTAGGTGTGAGAAACTTTATTTTTTACCATTTGATTTTGGGCCACCCTAATATACATACATACATACATATATATATAAAGTTTAAAATTCATAAAATGTATCTAAATGTCTAATTATATATATATAAAATTCTACTGAGATATAAATCTTTACCCCCTGATGGTGGGATCTGCCGCCTAGATTCAACTGAGGTATTGTTAGTCGATGAACCAGCCTCTTTATGTTTATTGACTAGGTAGACAAGATTTTTTAGACATTTATCATGTGTTTTACCGATGGCCTGAGAAAAAAGGCCCAAGTTCAGTAAAAGAGCGCCTAATCCAGATAAGATAGGGAGGATCATAGTAGCTTGAAACATGAACACTGCTATGACCATGATGAAAAGTTGAGAGAGAAAAATCGAAGGCCACAACATTACCGCGTAGAAAAAGTAAGCTATCGGTATAATGACGTATGAAACGAAAAATTTACCAGGTTTTATTTTAGAAAGCATTGACGAGGAAATTAAAAAAAAAGGGCTACTAGTATAAAATATAACAAAAATTATTAAAGGACTAAAAATGATGTAAATACAAACCATTAATGAGCATTTTCTATAGCCCTTATTTAACAGATCAAATATTGATCTCCACTTTATCTTCATTTCTCTAAATATATCCACTAACAATTTACCGAAAGTATCATTGCTACAATGATCTACACAAATTATGCCGATCAATAGCAACTGAGCTATAACAGTTATAACTGCTGATGTGATACTGAAACGTTTTGTCAAATTTATGTCATTAGAAGACAAGAGACCTCGATCAACATATGCTTGATTTAGATCTTCCATAAAACTATTATTGAAAACTTCAAAGTAGAAGTAGATTATTGAAGGGGCAGTAAAGAAAAAAACAAAAAGTAACAACTTGTAAATCATTATCTTCCACTTTTTCAATGTTGATCTATATTCTGTAATACTCTGTGGATATAATAGAAATATTTTTAAACATAAAATAGGATATTAAATTAAAAACACTCAAAATATATCGTAAGAAATAGTTAGACAGCAGTAAGAATGATTGTCAAGTCAAATTTAGGAAATAACTTGTATAAATATTTAATTACCACGATTATCTTGAAAGAAAAATTCTGCTAAAAGAGATACTGCATGTATTATTTTTATAGAATGGTTCCCATGATCGGAGAATCATTTTGTTTAAAGCACGTGTTCTTAAATTAACAAATTTCGTAACTAATTTCTAAAGTGTTTAGCATTAGCTACATACCATATAATGCTATAAACTGTAAACATGTCAAGGGTTTTAAATTTTAATACATAACCACATACTTCTAAAATATTTGCAGCTGCCTTTACTTAACAAATTTAAGCCATTTACCCATTTAATGTTGGGTATACTTGTCGGACGTTCACTATGATCTGGAAATATTCCCTTTGGTTCTCAACGAGGATCGAACCCAGGACTGTCAAGTCGACAGTCGACCTTCTTTTATTTGTATAAAGAATATAAACTAAAAAGTTTTGTACAAACTGTGATAAAAAAGTATTAACAAAACTTATTTAACATTTTCTTATCCATCATTTTTTATAATCGTCTAATTCACTCGATTGTTGCCCTGGATAACTTGCAAAAAACAAACTAGTTATTAATAAATGAAGTAGTTGCCTGGAATTATCATTTGGGTCCAATGAGTGAGAGTTAATTTAGAAAAATCAGTCATAAAGACATTAAAGTTCTCTTTGAAGACTTTAATTCTTGTTTTTTAATAATTCTTTAAATTTGACTTTATACGTTATCTAAGAAGCAGACACTTTTTTAAAATATCAGACAGGGTGAAATATAAACAAGAAACTCTCAATTATTCGGTTTGCGATTACTCGACATGTAAACTATCCACTTTCTTGGCTTCTTATTTCTGTCCAATTTTATTTCGGAGAGTATCACAGAATATTTTGGCATGATATTTTGTGATCTCTCCTTCCTGGTCTGAGAGACATACCATGATCCACGGGGGATGGATCATAGGGGTTCTCTAATCAGGAAAAAAAACCCCATTACTTGCGAGGGTGGTGGTACTGTGGTCAATGAGGACTATCCGAGACCGCAGTATTCACAGCTGGCGGTGGTGACGGATGTGGTCGGCACACAACACCCTTCCACTCTGTCCCACTCAAGCACACCTGCGCAGCCTGCCATTTCGGGCTGAGGGTACAGGCACACTACACCCTCCCTTCTGTCCGAGTGGCAGGAAAAACCCCGTTCCTTGCCATTCTGGCCGATCGGCAGTACACACACCCTGCTGGTCTAGCCAGTTTGGGCAAGGATTAAAACCCATTTTTCTGCCATCCCTGCAGATGATAGCGGGCACATTCACCCCACCGCTCTGTAGGCATGGCAGACGTGCATCAGCGCCGCCAACAGTGCTGGTGTGGTAGGCACACTACACCCTACCATGCTGGCAATGGCGGCGTTAAAAAAAAAAAAAAAAAAACTATCCAGATTAGTTAAAAATGAAAATACATCGTAAAATGAGTATTTTCAGAAAGTTAAAATAAAATTTAAAAAATAAAGATAAGTATTAAATACAGTTTGATCAATATAAAATAATAATTTTGTTTGGTACTGTTAGAACCAAAGGAATCATTTTGGTTTAGGCTGGGGAAGGGGGGGTGGGGGTGGAAAGAGTGGGAATCAGTGAGTTTTGGTGATTGGTTCCCAAGGTCTAATTTTGGGTTTGTTTTGGCTTTTTTTGAAAGTAGATAAAAAGATAAAAAGAAATCGCTTAAGATTAATAAATGTTGTCATGTCATACTTTTTGTCTAACAAATTTCTAGGCGTTTGTATGCTTATTTGCTAGATTGATTTTATAAAATCGTATCAATAAAACGTCTAATACTTTCTGTGTGTGTTCGAAAAAATGTAATGCGTTTTAAAACTTGATGTTTACATTCTACAGAGAAAAATAGCAAATTCGTTTATTTTTTTTATACTCACATGCCTAAAAATGTTAGGTCGTTCAAAGGTACTAGTCGAAGTGCATTCAAAGTTGCCATGTTCATTAGCAAGTTTCAATCAAAACTTACAAAGATAATAATCTCTGAATAATTAAACATGATCTTTTAGTAATTCATCAAAGTAATCGGATTTCCCCAATGAGTGTAATATCCGTACTCAAAATAACATTTGAGAATCAAAAACCACAATTTTTAGTAGAAGATCTATCATTGTTTAGAGTTATTAGTTTTAATACTTTTAGTCCAAAGTACGGATGAAGTTAGTTAACAGCTTTAAATAGGTACCTGACAAGTGAATGAGGCTGAACGTTGTGTTAACCCACATTGTCTGTTACAGAAACATATGAATTCTACAGTTTAAATGCCCCAATAACTCTTTAGGGCTAAGGGACCTTTTTTACGTGCCTGTATATTTGTTTTTCATATTTAGATATTTTTATATTTAGGGGTTGCTCAATGAACTTGAAATTATCATATTTAAGGGTCAACAATAAATTAAAAGAATTCATTTTTATTTTTTTTTCTAATACAAACTTTTAATTATGTTATTCAAATTAAGTGTTATTTTTATGATTTTATACAATGTTTGATTTCAGAATACTTCACCTATAGATTGTTCGTGCGTTTTCATTAATGCCTTCACAATTGTAGACTTTCGCATATCTGGAATTTGACGTCGATGTTCTTTCACAGTTTGCAAAATATATTGCAATTGATTTGCATCTTTTGTTAAAACGTTTGCTAATCTTAAATGAGTTTCACTTCTCTTTCGGATGTATCATTTACAACTTTTGTAGAATTAACAATTTTATGTGCTTCCTAATCTTCGGTTGCTGTACTTCACGTGTCTGGGTGGTTTTTATTCATAAATTTCCAATTATTTATTCCAAGCACTCCAAATACATATTTTGATCTCTTACAAAGTCATCTAAGTTCATGCTTACAATTTTATCCATTAATACTTTGCCTTCAAGCCCTTTTACCTATTCTTTTGGTAGCCTTTTCAAGTGCAATTAAAATGTTTTCTTTAGTTTGGTTATCAACATCTTTGCTAAAAAAAAGAGAGACTCACCAGGTCTTCAGTTAAATACTATAAATGTCATTCAATGGTTTTAAAGGCAGATTCAGGAACATCTTTGTGGAAATATTTTGAAATTATTCAATTTATTAACCAAAGTTAGGTCAATGTGAGGAGGAGATGAAGAGATGGGAGCCCGAAACCAATGTTTAATGTAAATGAAAATTAAAAAAAAAATTGAAAATCGTAGAAGATTTATTTCTTCAGTGAATAGCGCCAACAGTACGAAAATATATTTCGCTTTGGTCTGGAGGGATTTTTCCTAAAAAATTATCGACAATTGCAAAAATTCTTTGTAATTGTCGCGAGGTTGTTTTGCTCATTGCAGCATAGATCAAAGATTTTCCAATTAGTTTCTCCACCAGGGTACAAGCACTTGAATGTATACCTGCGTTGTTTGAAGTAGTATCAAAACTGAGTACTATAATTTGTCATATGAAATGTTCCAATAGTTTAAAACTTGTCCAATGATGCAATACTACAGTGTGTGTTCTGAATTTCGACAAACTTATTTTATTTTTTAATTTATTAATTTTCCCCTAAAAAACGATGTTTATTATGTATGATGACTCATAAAGTAACAAAAAATAAAATATTGATAACATTCTTAGACTTAATATTAAAAAAAAAAAGAGATAAATATGAAAAACATATGAAAAATGTGCAATCTTAAACTGCGTTGAGGAACCCCTAAACATCAACGGATTGTCTCCAAAATTTCTAACTAAAAAAAGGTTGAAAGCATTATTTTTTTTCTTTTACATTGCATTTGTTTGTCACCCTTATATAGTCTATATATATATATATATATATATATATAACGTTTTATATATTTTTTGCATCTAAATATAACATAAGTATGTTAACTTCAGCATATTTTTACAGAAGATAAAAAAAAACGTACCGTTCCTGACATGAAAAATGAAATGAAAGATATCAAGCTATAGAATGTTCTTTGATGACTTTTTTTACAGTAGCAGTGTAATTAGTATTTTTATTTAACGAGTTCAACTTTGTAAAGAATGATGTCATGTATGGTGACGATTGGTGAATCTCAATTTTTTGGCTGTAAAAAAAAATAAATAAATATAATTTTTTTTATCTGTAAAATACTGTTTACTTTTTCAATAATTTTTTCAAACAGCATTTACCGATAAACTTATTTAGTATAAAGATAATAATACACATCAATCAAATGATAGAGCTATTAAATAATTTACAATAATCTTTATGCCATTTTATTGTTCAAGAATTAACTTAATTTTGCTTTTAATTAATATTTTAGAACTTTACATTTTTTTTCTTGTATATTTCTACAATGATTTTACATCAGAAAGAAGAACAAATGGAATTCTATGCATGTGATTATAAATAAATGTCTCAATAATAAACTTTCAGCTGACAACAATAGCATAAATAAAATGCCAAGTATCGTTGTGTTTAGACAATTTTCTATTATACTGTTTTATATTCAAACCGTATAAAACTGAACAAAACTAAAATTAAATACATTTTTAAAAAGAATATGAAGTAAATATTTCTAAGTTTAATATGATGGTATCTTAAAATTTCATGAAATGATTTTTAGCCAGCCAAAATATTAAGGGTTTTTATATCAAAGTATAAGAAAATATTACCTAGATTACACAATACATTTTATTCCACTTGTCAATTAAAGCAATCATATTAATATAATGTCTGTAAAAACCATACTGAATGTAGTTTATTTACAGTCAGCATTACATTTAACATTAAGGAAAATATGTAATAAATACAATTATAATAATAGTCAACACATGAATTAAAACTAGATTATTCATTTATTTATTTTTGTATCTATTTTCAACATAATTTCTATATAGATTAACATTTAGGAAAAATACCTTTCTCCACATTTGAGGAAACATTTTTTCCCTCCTTCCTTTATAATGAAATCTATTCTTATAGGAGTTACACATCTGTTAGTCATTTTTCTGTAACAAAATGATTCGTCGAAGATTAATCAGTGTAATTAATATGGCTTACTAATAGGCTATAAGAAATATAGTTCACGATTATTTTCACTTAGCAAAGTGAGTTCTGCATTAAGGTGTTAAATTATTAAGTACAAGCTTTAAAACCTGCCAAAGCAAACCAAAAAAATTGCTGAATTTTCTAAAAATCATTTAAGAAACCCGAATGTCGCTAATTTAGAAGTAGGCTACACAAGATTATTTGTTCAAACGGTGTGTCTGTTTTGAAGCAGTTTTCCATTGTTTAGCTCTAATCAATGCTCCCATTACTTCAATTTAAATACATAAAACTCATATAAAATGTCACGTAAAATCTGTTTTACACTTAGACAAATACTTTCAAGTATTTAATTAAAAACCTGCAACACGGACAGGTATAGACACAACACATTCTGTGATTAAGTTAATGAAATCAAGTCCAAGCCTTACCC
This sequence comes from Bulinus truncatus, assembly GCA_021962125.1. Classification (NCBI taxonomy): domain Eukaryota; kingdom Metazoa; phylum Mollusca; class Gastropoda; family Planorbidae; genus Bulinus; species Bulinus truncatus. The sequence goes on from JAGDYQ010000033.1 coordinate 3,057,849, forward strand.
TGTTTTCATCACCCGAGGGGAAGATAATATAAATATATAGGATAGACAAAGGCTTTGTCTTCCCAGGTGTTTCCACTGTGGTCAGTCTGTCTAGCACCCACTTATCACTTTCTGTCACCTGGGAAGAGAATGTCTATAGGGGAGATAATCTATGCCCTTGTTTTATTCAAGCGGAAAGGGGCGAGAGAGGAGTGTCCCTTTATTGATCACGCGTGTAGGCACGAGTGATGGGTGTGACGTACACGGTCACTGCAATTGGTCAGTGAAGCGGAAGTCTCGGCACGCATGCCGGGAGATCCGATGTTTGTGGCGGCACTTCCAGGCAGTCAGAATTATTCAGTCAGCGCTGTGCAGTCGAACAGAGAGGTCGAGCTCAGACTCTCGGACCGGGGCGTGGGGACCTAGGCTGTTAGCGTGGCAGGACTTAAAAGTCCGACTACCTCAGTTCTAAGTTCTCTTTAGAGCTACCCCACCCCAGGTAATTATTCTCTCATTCTGTATATGTGTATTAGGCTGATGTATAATATTGCTTTGTAGTAGCTGGTAGAGCTACGGCCCTTCTTATGGCCCGCTGATGTGTATTCTTTTTTTTTGAGGTAAATAAATATGTGTTGTGTATTTACTTCTGAGTTTGTACTCAATTTATCGTTGTGTTGTGCGTCCTGTGTAACCACGTGATTGGGACAAATATAAATGCTGGCCAGAACTCAGTAGGTGATCATACCAATAGACAACAAACGCAGAGACCCCGCAAGGGGACCTTGACAACATAACAATGATTGAAGAATTTCGTAAAAAAATGTTCACAAATAGGAATCTTACAATAAGAGTAAAATAGTAACGTGTTTTACACAATCTATATAAATAAAAATGGAAAGAGGTTTGACGCCACTTGGGTTAACTCCGAATGTTCTTCACCAATTGCCTTAACATTTACACACAAAATTGCAGTAAATTACTCGGCGTGTTAATATATATATATTTGATATATACATATTATCCATTATTTTTAAAAATAATATTTAAACGATCGGTTTGGTCAAATTATTTCTTTACTTCACTATACTTTTTAAAAAAAACCACCGGAGGTAGATCATAAGTCACAGAGTGCTAACTAACATGTAGTCAATAAACCAATCAGACGAGAAAAACTCATATTTCATCATATTTCTTTTCAGTTAACAAAACGGTGTCGTAAAATATTTCTTTTTGCTTTAGTTTGTAAACTATTATTTCGACAGTATATTTTTATTAATCAAACGGTATCGTACAATTGTTCTGTTAACTTTAGAGATTATTCTTTTGTAAAAGCCACGGGAAGTAGTTTTTCAACCTTATTGTATTGCGAATGCAAAGTAATATTTATTACGTCCGTATTTTTAGAAAAAAAAATGCTCTATTGTCCCCGTTCTGTCTGTCTGTCTGTCCGTCATCACCCTAGATCTCAACAACCATAAGTCCTAGACCCATGATGTATATAATATTTTGTAGGTCTTGGCCTGCCAAGAAATGACTTTTGTCCGTTTCGCTATCTGACCTCTGACGGCGGTAAAAGGGGGCTTATAAAGTACCGTTTTTTTTACTATATAAGCTATATTAATAAAGGAGCGTCCTATATCTCAGCAACCATAAGTCCTAGACCCGTGATGTATATATCATTTTGTAGGTCTTGAGCTGCCAAGTGTACATCAAAAGTCCATTTGGCGATCTGACCTCTCAAGGCCGAAAAAGGGGGCGTTTTAAGTACCGTTTTTGCTTATATTTTAAATATAACTAATAAAAGCTAATAAAAGGGGCGTAATCATTATTTTTTGTAACAGTTATTCAACATGATTACTTCCCTCTCTATTTATCAAAATTCAGCAAAATCTATGGCTGTCACCCGGGAAAAAAATACGGATTTTTGTCCGGCGTAACCGAAAATGCTCTAAAATGTCCTTTGTCCGAAACGGAAAAGACTTAAATTGCTTGTTTTTTATTAATATAGAATTTATAGCTTTAAATGACAATTTGTGTATATATACACACATAATGGTACAAAATAAAAATATTGTATATCTAAAATCATTTTATCAATAAACAACAAATTTAGAAACAAAGATCAACTAAATAGAACGCATTTTCCTTTGTTTATAGTTTTAAATGATTGATAATTATTGTTTCTGAAATGTGTCTTTTTTATAAATTGAATTAGAAACAAGGGTTTTCTCAATACTTACTATTACATTACATAGGGCTTAGCCACGGCAACGCGTGGCCGGGTAATATATATATATATATATATATATATATAAACATTTTATTAATATTTTAGTAACTATCGAACCTAATCGTTCATTCAATGATTACACATAAATCTCGCTAAGTAAAGCCAATTCAATCACTGATATTTCACTAAATATAACTATATGTTTAACTTAAGACGCAAGATGTTTATTTTAAATTCTCCTCGATCAAACGAAAAGAATTGAAAAAAAAAAACAGCTCATCTTTCGTAATATGGAAAAATCCAATTTAACTCTTTTGGCTCAATTCAAAATGTGTACGTCGACAATGCTTTCTCATTCAGTCAACCATTTCTAGGTAAGTCAAGATATTTGAAACGTGTACTTAAACATAGATGCTTAAAACCTTGTGAATTTCAATATATAGCTTTTTCCTTAATTAATCGGTAAAGTTCCATTAAGACCCTAAGGGCTCATCGGGGCAGACGAAGTGTAGAATTCATCTGTTTCAGTAACCTCAGCATATAAAGGGATTGTGTTGTTAGCACAACGCTCAACCGCTTATACTCCCCGAATTTAAAGCTGGGTGGGCTTGGGGACTTACACCATGTCCTGAAAAAATCCCAAGGTTTTCACAGAGTTTCAAACCCAGGACTCTCAGGCAGATAGTCGTGTTCTCTACACCACACGACCACTCGTCCTCCTTAAGAATTTAACAATATAATTTTTTTTTTATTTTATAGATGTATGAAGAACACATTTATTTTATTTTAAATGGACACACAATAATTAAACAATTATATAACAGCGAACAATTGTCAAATAAACGAAAAAAGAAATATTAAGTCGTTAATTGTAGATTGTACTGTTGGTTGGATAATTACATTAGGATGGTTCATATTTACTTAACATACCAACATTGCATTTTAAAGTGGTTCATTTTGAAATGCATTCTTTGTAAACGAAAAAAAATTATTTACTTTCATTTTAAAGTATAAATATGATTTTTTTTATTAAGATAGTAAGTCAACATTTTATACAGACTTTTATTTTACGAGTGAAGTTAGAAGTTTACGTTCATATAAATCTATGAATAAAGTTATTCTTTTAGTATTTCTTTCCTCTTTTTTATAAAAAGGCTTCAAATTACAGATTGAGTAAACTTTGGCATACGTTGCGTAATTTTTTAACGTTAACCCCCCCCCCCCCCCTTACCCCCTCGTGTGCTCTGTAATGAAATCCTTAATTTACAAAATTCTTTTTTATTATGTTTCATTTCACAGTTTCTTTTTTCTCTCCATTTTTCTCCCATCATTCAAGAATGGCCCTTACATCTCTTTACTAACCATTTGACTATATATTTATTCATCTTGGATTCGTATACAATTTATTAACCGGTAACTTAACGTTGACTTAAGATAATGTTGTTGGTTCTTCTTAATAATAACTTGTAAATAGATGTAAGAATTCAGTCAATACGAATAACGAAGTCGACTCAAGTTGGAGTAATAACATAAAGGTATTTAATTCTGGAACATGAACTGACATGAAAACAAATCATGTGCTCCTAACTGTTGGTTTAGTATACGTCATTCTACCAAATGTAGTATACACTAGAACCATGGAAATCTAGATATAGCATCAGGAAGGACAACCAATTTTGAAAAAAAATACGGTTTAGGCTGACACACAATCAAGTGTTTAGCGTTAGTCTTCATGTTTAATAGCAGTTTTGTATATTTGGTACTTATGTTTTTATGAAATAAACACAAACGCAATTAAAGTTTGAAAACTTTTAATAACAAATTTTTTAATTTAAAATCTTTATTTTGTCAATTTATTTATTATTCGTTTTTTCATCGGTTTTTCATGAGCCGTTTCATTCAATTGCTTAACATAATTTTTAGACGAACAATTAAAAAATTTAACAGAAATAAGTTCTTTTAAATTATGATTGAAATTACAAACATTTTCTTCAATCAGCAATGACTCATCAATTGTTACTCTATCAACAATTTTAACAAACAATTTTTTTTTATTTGTTTGTCCTAGAAATAGTTTCAGACTATTTGCTGATCTTTTCAATGAATTGAATACTTTCCAATTTTGTAGGCAAGTAGAGAAGGTGTACTCAGATGGCTTCAATAGCCCTCCTCTGTTGACATCGTTCAAAAAAACATCCAGCTTTTTCAATCTTAATTCGTCAATGTCTTTAAATTTTTCAGCGACTAATATTTCTCTACAGCTGGCACACTTATTCTGATGAATGATGGAATGTGCGATTGCTCCTGCAACATAATATATTGTTGATGCTTCATCGTCATTAGGGCTTTCCGAAATTTTTAAACAATCTAAAATTGCATTTACATTTTCATCCGTACCAGCTGGCAAGCTTTTAACATCATCAATTATATCATCGATCTCGCTAATATTCAATTTTGAATGACTTAACAGAGACATCATTTTTATCTTGGTGTTGCTATCTGCAACTTCCCAAACTGAGACAAAATAATTGCCCCCTGACATTTGGCGCAACCATCCAAATCTCAACTCTATGGGGTCCGACTGCAGATGACCAAGGAGGATGAATTTCAAGTCTGTCTCACTCATCAAATATTTGCAACAATTAGCAAGAGCAGAACATGACTGAGTCCTTTTGTTTTTGCGTTTTGCCAGCTGTGTAGGAAATCACGAAATTTAAGAGAAATTCTATTTTCCAATCAGAGGAAGATTTTACTGGATCCATGTGGTAGTTTCTTTTTCTTTTCCCCTTCGAACAAGTTTTTACATTTAAAACTTCCCAGAGTTTGGTGATAATACCCACAAACCAAACTGTTGCACTCCATTCAACTTTATTTTCATGCTCCACATAATATTTTAAAGCATTCACAGTCGATTCGCAAAACACTGACGATGAGACTTTGACAGACATTTTCTCAATATTTGTAGGATTCAGTCCTTTCGCATTCAGCTTGTATGCTTTTTTAACAACCATGTTCAGCTCCAAGTTGTAAAGATCCTCAATGTGCTGAAAATCGGCTGATGAATCAGGTGCTGCAATGTTATTGTTGCAAAATTTCGGAAAGACAAAGGATCGTCGATTCAAAAAGTTATTGTATATATTTTTTAAATTGTGGACTGCATCGAAAATTAAAAACATTGGCTGATTAGTCCATTTGTTTTCAATAGATGGTTTAATCGTGCCTCTACAAAGTTCTTGAATATAAAACTTTCTGTTAACAGCTGCTTTGTCAACCGAAATGCCAATTACAATAACCCCTGCTCGGTGCACCATTTCCATCACTTCTGTGTAACATTGATGCATTTGGCCAGCAGTCAAATTATGGATAGGGTAGAAAGCTACCATATCTCTATATTTATGACAAAGAGATTTAACCATAAAACACAGAAGAGTAGAAGCTTTTTCGCCGTCAGCTGTCAATCCATGAAACTTGCCGGAAAAGTATTCAACACGCTTGGCCACATATATTTCATCGATTATGATTGTGCACATTCTTTCCAGCTGGTTTAATGTGCTAACACGAAGTGTGAGGTAACTTGTGTTATCAAGCCCTGTTTTTTCATTTACTCGTCTTGTTAGTTTTTTTAAAGTGTTTATTGAAGGATAGTTCAAAACTTTACTTTCCAATATTTTAGAGTAAGATGCAGTGCCTGATGCATATACCAGATATGACCAAATAATGGTTTGTGGTGTGTATGTTCTCGCATGTTTGTTCACCCCCACCAATTTCAACTGATCGACAAAAAATTGTATTTGTTGAAAAACAGGATTTGAATCTTCATAAAAAGTCATCATTTTTTTCAAATTTGATTTTGCTTCTTGCTTGATCTCATCAAAGGTTTCATGAAATGGAGTTTCATCAAAACATTTTAAACGAGCAAGCAAATTCAACAACTGACTCATTATTTCCAAATTGGAAGAACAAATATCGTTTGAAAATGATTTAGATAATTGTTTTCCTTTGTGACTTAGTGATACGTCGAATGATTTTGAAATTGAAATTGATGATTTAATAAACAAAATGTTATTCTGAAATTCCAACAAGTAAATATATAAATGTTCATTTTGAATATGGATTTGATATCCAGAAGGTATTTTCTCTTTACTTAATTTTTCTTTTAGATCAACTAAAGATAACTTGTTTATGACATCATTTTCATTAAACAAGTTTTCCAACTCCATCATTTGATTTTCAACAACTTCTTGTCGAGCTGATGACGAAGACTTCATTGTTGTTCTACGGTACTTTGGAGTTGATAAGTATGATGGTGCATTCTGAAAAATACTTGGCACTGCATCCTCTTTTAATTTAATTTTTGGTCTAACAGGTTTATTGGATTCACATCTTTTCTTTGATTGAGACATGTTTGTATCTTTTACATCACTAACAAAATCACTTGGCAAGAAATGGAGCGAACACATTTTTGAATATTTCCCAGGCTGAAAATTTTGGCAAGGATTAGCTCTAATCCATTTTTTACATAATTCCACATTGTTTAATGGATACGAATGAAAAGAAACTCCTTTACTTTCCGCTTTTTCAACACTGTCATATCCACTTTTGCATCCGTATGCAGAACACTTATTTACCATTTTCTTAGTTATTTATTATATTTAAAATTAGATTTATAAACCAAAACAATTATTATACGTAAATTTTACCGAGAAAAAGAGAAATTTTAGAAAAAACAACAGTAATAACACAAAATAAAACCCGAATAAACAATGGACGAACGAAAACAAGCAAGCATGTATAAAATAGTGCAACTTTGTTTAACCCTTGCGTCAGCCTAAACCGTACACGGCTAGAATGAAATTTAGTTTGGTTGTCTATCCTGGTGTTATATCTAGATATCCATGACTAGAACTCTCAATAATATACAACTCAAGATGGCGGAATGACGCCATAGATACTATGGCTTAGACCATACTATTCCTCCACAGAAACTTAACGGTAACTTAACGGTGACCTTACTGGAACTTATAGGTATTTAAACTTTGACCTTGGGTAACTTAACAATAACTTAACGGGTACTTATCGAAGACTTAATAGTGCAGTCAAAGTAAATATGCTCTGATTACCTTGATTTTGTTGCTTTTGGAAACAGCATGGGACTATATAAAAAGAAAATAGAAAAGAATAAGGACACAACTGTCACGGCTACTACAATGTGATTTTTATTGCCAACGTAGTTGCAAGACACATGATTATGTAAGTCATACCCACAGCACCTGTAAAAAATTAAAAAAAATGTTTTCCAAGTCACTTATTAAATTTTGTCGGAAAAAAAGTTTTATGAAAAAAAATATAATATATAAATTTAAGTTTTTAATATCGTAAAATTTAATAGTATGTTTAGTGCAAGTACATATAAAAATACTCGACATAATTGACAAATACATGAACTACGCCATGTATATTTCAAGTGTTTATATGACTACATGTTTCTCTTATTTACTCTAACTTGAACCTGAACGTTAATTAATCCATGGCCCTGAAAACTCTATCATAAATATATTGTACGAATATATTATGGTGGCCGATAACTAATAATAATTGTCCTATAGCTATTCTTAAAAACATAATTTATCAAGGATGCATTGTTTACGATTTTTTTTATAAAGTTCAGAAACAAGTCAATCCTATTGTACAAATTGTTTATTTGTTTGCACTTTAACTCGCTTCTGTGTTTTGTTACATTATGATGTTATCAAATGAAACGAAATGAAATTAAAGCCTTACCAGTAGCTTAAATCTGCTGTTGTATTTACATATGACGTCAGGTGAGCCGTACATATCTCAGCGTCGTTATTTAATTTCCTTGATGTCCTCAGTTGATCAAAATCAATTCCGAAATCTTTAATATAAAAGACACGAGAATTAAAGTTTTTGACTAAAAATTTATAGATGAAATAAATAGTCGTTGTAAGTTACGTAAGGGATATCTTTGGTAAATTAATTTGTGCTGACCGTCTAGAAGAAATTTTCTTAGGAAAGGTTCCATGTCTTCTATGTTTATCTTATTCAAACATCCATAAGGAGTTGCTAGAATTCCTACTTTGACACTCTTAATAGGTACAACCAATGTTAAAAACAGATACCTCTCTTGTAACAGCAAAAGTCTTTCCACTCCTTTTCCTTTTGTTCGATACCACCTGAATATTTAGAACAATAATTTTATATAACAAAATTTATTTTTTTTTGGTCAAAGAGTGTTTTGCTAATCTGTTATGCATAGCAGAAAATAGTTATACGATAATGATATTTGGAAATGCGCGTTTATTGAAAATTCTCCATTCGGAATAAATACTGAGTATTCTTCTATAATATTCTTTCGAAAAACTTTCAAGGATTGTCCAATAGTAGTCATACAACTATAAAAACACAGGTGACTCAAACCAACATTTCGGTTTTTATTATTGCTGAGTTTGAAAATAACAAATCGTAGTTAAAGAGCAATTATTGATTTAGACGGTACCATGAGGTTTTTTGCACCCATCAGATGAATTTCGCTACATGTGTGGCCAATTTATGAAGAAAAAAACCAGAAAGTATTTATGAAAGTATGCTAAAGATGTGCGAGACCTACAAGATATAAGACATAGGCACCTCATTTCTCATATGTATATTGCAAAAAAGCTCTTGAAGGTAAGATAAACATTTTTGCTCGCTTATATTACAGTATATTGTAGAATTTCAAAGATTTAGATCTTGTACATTTTAGAGTTTGCTATTGAAAATATGTTCACTAGGGTGGAGCGAAAAATAAATATTTTTAAATCAAAATCTAATAGCGAAAAAAAAGTTGTATAATGAATATAAAAATCCAACTGTAAATTTTTAAAAATATTAGTTGATGTTTACCGTTGCCCCAACTCATTTGTAATTCTTGCTTTATTCAACCATTTAATTATAATCCTAGCAAAAGAACTACCGTCCTATGAAGTATATAAACTTTTATTTTTTTAATCTTTTAAAGCAATAAAGCAGAGTGATGATGAAGGTATATTTGAAATTTTAAGAAAATTTATTATGGAAAATCAGGTTGTAAATTCGTTTAATATCCATAAGTTGTAAATCAATTTATAAGATTTTTTAAAAGACAGAATTGAGTATAATAATTAAATTTTTAATATTTAATGAATATCCTTGCCTCCACGGAGTTTACAATCAAAAGTTTTTTTTAACAACAATTCCCTTTTGAAAATTTGGGAAAATATGATTCTCAGTTCACTCACCAAAGTACAGCTACTCGTCGCAAACCGAGTGTCAAAATTTTGATTTATCCAAGGATTTACCATGCAATGTTTTCCCAACGTATGAAGATACTATAGAATACTACTTTCTGAAGAAACATGAAACAAATTGAAAAAGTTTGCAAAAGGCATTAAAAACACTTTTTGTTTAATATTGCCTCTTGCAAATGTAAATCTAATTTGTGTCCTTGCCAATACCCATTACAGCATAAAGTTCCATTAGAAGAAAAAGACCTCATAGAAGAACAAAGAACCTTAGGAATGATGTACATCGGTAAAATAGATGTAAAAAAAATTAAGGAAGAGAGAAAAACTTTGCAAGGAGCTAGACATATGCGCTATGGAAGTCGGCAATCAGCTGCATGTAGTTCAAAGAAACAATTGGAGTCAGAGGTTTCTTGGCCAGTATCCGATTCTTCGGTGGAAGATGAAAAAAGATGATTATATCCTCTCTAGCACTAGCCCAATGCGGTCAACTTAAATAACTCACACACACACACACAAATAAACAAAAACGTATATAGTTGCCTAATGTTGCACAGTTTTGCAACAGACATGAAATTTCATTCAGAGAAGGTGCCGCAAAATCTACATCAAGTTTAGGAGATGTTGGCTTTGCTACAGAGCAAAACAGAACAAGTATAATATATCGAAACACGCTAAGAAGAGAAAGATAAAAGAATTGAACTTACCAAAACACTGGATAACCTGCAAGGAATATTTTTGATGCACAAAAAGACACAACTATTGTAACAACGCAAGTGGAATCAAGAAATTATCGTAAAACAGTGTTGAAATAACATATTGTACTAATTCACGAGCCAGAATTAGAGTATGTTGGACACATTTTACATTCTTCTGCTGCTGCTGCAGCTGTTGTCAAAAGTATGTGTCAGAACGGACACGATATTGGTTCTTGGTTGCAATGGTACAGCACGCAATACAGTTTCCAAAGGTTGCGTGATACGGCTTATAGAAGAGAAAATAAATAATCCTTTTCAATGGCTAGTATGTCAGTTGCATGCGAATGAGTTGCCACTTCGGCATTTAATCAAACACTGGATGCTCCAACAGCTGGTCCTCGTGGATTTTTAGGCTATTGGAGTTGCGGTTCTCTCCCACCTGTTGCTTTCAAGGGGATAGATACTGACTTACCGGAAATCGCGTGTGATGATTTAAGCACAGATCAAGCATATCTTCTGGAACTCTGCCAAACTGTAGTTAAAGTAAACTGTTTCAATTATCTTGATCGCCGCGATTCTGGCAAAGTGTTCTTGCATGCTGGCTAACAACGGCAAACATAACACTTCGTTTGTGTACTGCAAAGATATCTCCGTCATTTGAGCTACAAGAACTTTCAACTTATATTGTGATGGTTTATAATAATGTTTGGTTTGACATTTAAACAAAACCGTCGTGAAAAGATGGTGCCAGGCACTTGCGGAAACGTTAATTGTCTCCTGCCTTAGAAAAAATCGTCGATCCTGACCTAATGTAAATTGTTAAATTGTTAATTCATAAACATAATTTAGTTCATCAATTTATATTCGCACATTAACATTACAAATATCACTATTGAAATGTTGATTTCATTCAAAATTGTTTAAAGTTTGTAGGCCTTTGTGTCACCCGTAAACTTTACACTACAAAAACAGATATTTTAGGCCGTACTTACTTAGACCATTTGGAACTTATTTTAAACTATTAGAATAAAAAAATGTATCCACTTCACCCTTGCGATTGAGGAGAGAAGGCCACACCTCCCTGACCTGAAAGACGTTAATGATCTGAACGGAGACATTGGTCTTACCAAGTGCAATAATGAGCTTCTGACATTCATGATCAAGTAGTGGAACTTATTAGATGATTGTGTGCAAGTAACTGATCAGAGAAAGCGTCACCAAACATTTTCCAACTTGTTCAGTCGGCGAGATGGGCTGTGCTCCAGCTACAAAGTAAAAGGTCCATTTGAGGCTAAATGTATGACGTGTAACGTGAGTGAATGGTCTATATTTATAGTCAGCTCATCCAAGAGCCTCAAACAAGTGATGTTCCACAACGGAAACAGGTACACGTATCTCCGTAAGGTTCAATCAGTGCATCTCAAAGAGGACTACATCAATGAAAAGATATTGCAGAGTACCTTGTAGTATGACGACTATGAATGGGAGGTTAAAATGGTGTCATTCCTGATGAGTATTTGAGGTGGTTTCTCGAAATGTCAATATATATTGCACTTTTAACAAAGCATAGAATAACGAAAACATGATGGGTGACTACATTTGAGTGTTTCTTCAAGAAAGCCATTTGAAGTACACTCGCAAATCTAGAAAACCTAATCATTTCTGATTCTCGACTGTTTTGTCTATTTATCATGATAGAGTTTTTTTTACATCGAATGAACAAAACTATATTTTTTTCATCGTTTTATCACAATACGTACAACATTTTTCAGTGCTGTGGTCATAAAAACAAAGTTTGTAATGAATTTAATCATTTTTCTATAGTTTCTAGACAAAACAGCTAGCTAATATATAACACTTAGAAGCCAGGAAAGAATAATTGTGTTATGTAGTGTAATCGATCGATAACTTTAAAAAAAGGCAACAAATTTACAAAGTTCTTATATAAAAAAAAAGTTTTTAAATAAAAATACTATAATGATTTGACTAAAAGGCCTAAATTAAAAATTTTCTCCTTGTTGTATTATATCTGTTTCAATGGGTTGTTGTTCATATCATTTTCTGTTCTTTACTTTTCAACCTTTAGACATTATCACAGCTTTAATAAATTAAAAGTTGGCTTTATTTTCACAAAAAATTCTTTCAACAGTGACTTAACTTAATCGTTAAAATTATAATTGGAAACGCCATAATTGAGTCTACAATATACTAATCAAAACTTGAAATCGTTAGCCGTTAGTCATTGCTACAAGCTAAGCAGTATTGTTTTGAAAAAAAAACAATCATCTTAAGCCTGGACACAGTACATTTTCGTGTTATGTATCAGTACATATGCTATCTTTCAGTAAATATTTCTAAATTTTTCGAAATGTTTATAAATTCAATTGTGTAATGCAAAATTAAGAGGAGTATGTCATGTTGAATAACTATTGAAAAAATCAATCATGAATTACGCCCCTTTGTTAATATAGCTTATATAGTAAAAAATGGTACCCTAGGACCCCTTGATGTTCGGCCTTCAGATGTCAGATCGCGAAATTGACTTTTGATACAGGAATGGCAGGCCATGACCTACAAAAAAGTATGTACATCATGGGTCTAGGACTTATGGTTGCTGAGATCTAGGGTGATGACAGACAGACAGACAGAAAAGGGGGACAATAGCGCATTTTTTCTCGAAAATGCGCTAAAAACCTTTTAAGGAGCGGACACACGCAAATGTAACTTGATATGTTTATTGCTTACCAGTTAATCCCCATTGACATGTTTAGGCGATTAGAATAAATGTAGCTTGCATACTCTCTATGAATCAAAATGTAAATGTGTTTTCAATCTAACTGACCCAAACAAAACAGTATACTTCGTATTTTATTTCACAAAAGGCCAGAATTTGAAAAATTTGGACAGAAAAAAAAAATGATAGTCATACTGCTATTTGGTTTGATTGTTAACGATTGTGTTTTAAATGGCAGTTTAAGATAGCCAATTCATCTTATTAAAATGTTTTCTAAGTTAATGTGTAGGAAATGTGTTGCAAAGAAAAGGATTTTTTTACACACTAAGAAGATTTACTCAAATGCGAGTGGTAAACCTATCCCAATTAATTAAACTGCTTTTTCAAAAGTTTTATATAAAAGGGAAATTTATAGTTACCTCCAAGGTTGAAAGGCATTAGGATTAGTTCTCCTAGCAAGGTCAAAGGCATGTCCAGCCCCAGAAAAGTCCAAATTGTACTCAAGAAGTAAAATTTTGCTATTTACTTCCAAATAATTAAAAATTTCATTTTCGAGTTCATCTTTATTGCTTACAGTGAGACTGCAGTTAACATCAGGTTGAGCTAAAATCAAATTTATAACTCCTACACTCCACACAATGAGCAGACAATATTTTTTTGACAACATTCTGAAAGAATAAGGGAATAATTTTATATTTCAGGCTTATTAAAAAAGGTAGATACGTACGTGTCCCCCGACTGACATTGCTAATTTCTAAACTAATTAAACATTAGAATCAGAAAAAAGTATGTAACTTGTAAAATAGATCATTTTAATTGTTATTTTAAAAAAAAATCGATTCTATCATCAGATAATGATTTTGTGAGTGTTTAAAAAAAATACCATATATATGTTAGGTCCGAAAAATTATTCGTTGGCGGAAATTTTTTCAAAACCTAATATCTTTTAATTCCTGCCATAGATTTAAAAAAAATTCTTCATACAATTAAAATGTATTATTTTTTTTTTAAATATTACACTTCGTTTTTCAAATTGTATCCCATTTTTACAGTTTTACGCAAGATATACGTTTTCAGCTAGGGATTACATCCTGTTTTTCTGCCAAATTCATTTTTTATTTATTTTTTTTCTTTTTATATAAAAAAAAAATAATTTCGTGTTTATTATGTAAGTAGCTTTTCTACATCTGTTGATATAATTTTAGGTGCGTAAAGTTTAAGGAATAATTTTTAAATGCATTTAACTGATTTTTAGGCGTGTATCGCACTTTACGGGACATATAGCTAGTGTCCCTCAATTAACGAAAGGTAAAAAATTTATATGTGCATTTTCTAATACCTGTTAGTAAAACGTAAAGCATTTATATTTTAAACATTTTCTATGAATATTATTTTCATTATTAAGAAAACAAACATATTTTTTAATTATACGTATGTATTTAAAAATAAATACATAAAAAATGACCATACATGTGGCATCTTATTATATATTTTTAAATGAATTTCTACAACACAATCTTAATTGAGTAATTGGTCATTTTTTTGTGATAGAATTATTTCAATTTTACTTTCTTATACATTCCAACTTAAAACCACCAAAAGTTGATCTTAATTTGTCGGGGTCATGTTTGAGTGACTGATACACTTTTTTTCCTTAAAACCGCTAAGCGTACGTCGTTCATTGGTCAAATATGGCATGGGCGTGGAAAAGAGTAAGTTTCTTATTAACGGCTATCTGAACGATGATTTGCTGTTAATACAATCAGTCGAGATAAATTAATGGTGATATTATTCCAATCTTATAGGAAAATTCAGATAATTTTATAATGTGTCAACCATTTTCATTTCTTTAAAAAGAAAACATTTAAGCTAATTCCGTGCAGTCTAGGAATTGAACGCAATGACGTAGAGAGAGATTGTCACAGGTTGTGACGAATACATCGAAACTATCCCCCTACTCCAACCCTTAACGTAAAAATAGTAATATCTTTAATATGTATGTCAAAGTAAACTATACATCAAATCTACGTTCCCGCCCCTTAGTTCCCCCCCCCGTTCCCACCCCACCCCCGTTAATTGCATCCCTCGTCCAGGTGTTCGGACCGATCCTCCCTCAGCGAACCTAAGTTACGGGTAACAGTAACATGTTACATTCCTCCCGGGGAATTCTCTGACCACCGGACTACTATTCTCCGGTCGGCGCCTTCAAAGGGGACAGAGACCCGCTGGATGTCCAGTTACTACTATTGTCTTTGTCTACACGGCGTATTTCTTCCCCCCCCCCCACATCTAGACGCCACCTCCCCACCATTGGTTTGAAAGTTTGAATTAGCAGTTAACATATCTGATTGGCTAATGGCCACGTGAGAGAAAGTGTTGAGCGGAGTAAAAGATAGATTCTAAGACAGTCGGCCTGGGAACGGCGTCTCGAGAAGTCGATTTGTGGATAGGAATCGGACTTAGTGATACCCAGTCGATTGCTGTGTCTCGGAGTGAGAGAAAGTGAGATATATATATAGAGAGAGATAGAGAATAGAGAGATAGAGAATATATATATATAGAGAGAGATCTAGGGTGGACACGCCCCTCCATTTATTGATCATTTTACATTGGATTACCACATTACTTATCTTTTTGGACTATTTTTGATATCTTTGAAAGGCCACCAGACTTCCGATACGGACTGGTGCCTTTGTACTGAATAAACATTTATTTGTTGTACCCACGACGTTGTTGAGTTGATCATAGTTACCTGATTTACCTTAATTGCTGTGAAGACTGTGTGAGTGGCAGGAAGAAAAATAAAATACGGGTCGAACGCTGAGTCGGCCCTCATACGCCTAGACACAAGCCCAGGTTACCCTTCTCGGGATCCTTAATATTCTGAGGGCCCTTCAAGGGATCCTTAACATCTGGGGTCTCGCGAGCGGGGCCTGTAACAGAGATGCATAAGAAAAAGTGACGTGGAAGCCGGCAAGAAGATGACCATGATGCTGTTGTTGTCTTTGTCTTGTGAATAGTAAATACTCTTGGAAAGCACGGCTGTGTTGTATTAGTTTATAAACAAGAGTAAGATATTAACTACATTACTTTCGTTAAAAGAAAGACGTCAAAAATAGTATAAAGGTTGGCTTTTTCTGAGTATATTAAACGTCATCTCGCCTAGTATTTTGTTGGCTTATTTCAGTGACATTTAGCAGTACAATGTTTGATAGAAAAGCCGAAGACTTGAGACAGTAATAAAAGTACAATATTGCATTAATGTATTCTTTTGGAGCTTTCTAGAGTCATAAAATGTAATATATAAATATTACAAAGGTATTTTCATATTTGCAGTTATGAAATAAAAAGTTAATAGTAAAGTGCAAACGTTTACTTTCCTTCTGCATCACAATAATTAAATTATCTTCTGAATATGGTAGTGTATATATATATATATATATATATATATATATATATATATATATATATATATATTAAAAGAAAGATGTTTTCGGTAGATAAAAAGCAGAAGTGTGAAACAGTGGATTGGGAAGGAGGACCTTTCCAGATGTTAAAGAGTCGGTGCTAAATTTCACATCTAATCTTTCAAGCTGAAGGTCAGCCAGCTTCTGAATTTTAATTCCACAGCCTTACAGTGTTGATGTTAATTTTAATTCAACTAGAAACATAGTACTAATTACGCATTAATTTTTTTTTTTGAAATAACTATAAAGAATGCCTTTCATAATAAAAAATAATCGTTATCAAACACACATAACGACACACATCCATAAAATATATACATAACACACATGCTAATGAAAGGATAGAAAGCTAATTGACCAAAGTTGTACAATGTTTGTGTGGACTAGTTCTAATAGTAACATAATTAGTCATAGTCTGTTCAATCTGACGTTACTCAAGATATTTTATTTATAAGCTATGTGATTGACAGTTATAATATTAACAATTATAGTCCCAGCTTCACTTTGACCAAACGCATACATTTCATTAATTCGCAACGTGGTGATCAACAAATAAGGTATAAGGTTCGTACATAAATTTTTCAACAGTTTAGAGCGGGTAAGGTGGTCTGAAAAAGTCTTATAATTGTTGACATGGAGAGGTGCAGGGGGTATGAGATAAGGATAAAATTTTTGACATCAATAAATTTCATCTTTTGGGAAATGACATCATTGACTGGTGGATAAAAAATAAATGATTTAGATTACCGGTAGCAATTATAATTTTGAAATTTCATAACAGGTGTATCAGTGTGCTATTTTTGTCAGAAATTTTATGTCGAAATGGCACTCATTCGGTATTCGGACAAAAAGTCACAAAAAACGAGTGTAGGGGTAAAGCCCCATCGACGTAAACACCAGCGGACAAAAACCCCAACATATTAATATCTGATTTAATTCGATATTATTTATACTTCTATTTAAATAATATTTACCATGGGCTGCGAGCTATATTTGTGGATATAAGAGATCATGTCTGTCAACACAGTAGTTCAATGGGCATGTTCCTTTGTTGTTTTACCTGTATTGTATCTATTGAAGCTGTATTTGTTTGTACTGCTACTTTGTTGCATCTTTTATGCTGTATTGTATCTACTGTTTCTGTATTTTCATCTACTGTTGCAATATGGTGTCTACTGTTGATGTATTGTATCTAATATAGTCGTATTATATCCATTGTTGCTATATTGTATCTATATATTGTCTATAATATTTAATGTTGCTGTATGGTATCTACTGTTACCGTATCGTATCTAATATTTCTGTAATATATCTATTGTTGCTGTATTTTGTACTGTTGCTATGTTGTAACTATTATGCTGTATAGTATTAGCTGTTTCTGAATAATATCTACTGATAATGCATAGCATATATTGTTTATGTAATGTATCTACTGTTTCTCTATTGTATCAACGATAGCTATAATGTGGTCATTGTAATTGTATTGTATTTGTTGCTGTATTTTACCTACTTTTGCTAAATTGTATTTACTGTTACTGTATTGAATCTACTGTTGCTACATTTTATTTACAGTTGCGGTTTTGTATCTACTGTTGCTATTTAGTATCTACCATTGCTTTGCTTATCTACTGTTGCTATATTCTATCTACTGTTGTTGTATAGTATTTAAGGTTGCTATATAGTATTTACTGTTTCTGTATTGTATCTTTTACCTACTGTTGTCATATTTTACCTACTGTTATTTTATTGTATCTACTGCTCTTTTTTTGTCTTTACCGTCGCTTTTTGTATCTACTGTCTTTTCTCTAAAGTAGTCTAAAGTATCTACTGTCTCTTATTGTATCGTGTATTATTGGTGCAGTATTGTATCTACTTTTGCTTAAAGTATCTAATGCTGCCATATTATATATATTTTGCTGTTTTTGTATGTACTGTTGCTTTTTTGTATCTTCTGTTGCTCTAGTGTATCTACAGTTGCTATATTGTATCTATACTGTTGCTGTATTTTCATCTACTGTTGCTTATTTTGTATCCACTGTTTATTATATTGTATATATTGTTGCTTTATTGTATCTATGTTACTTTGTTGTATCTGCTGTTGATCTAAAGTATCTACAGTTTCTGAATTGTATCTTGTACCTTATGTTGCTGTGGTGTGTCTTATGTTTCTGTATAATATCAACTGTTATGTTTTTTAGATTTGTATTTATTAAATGTTATGCCATACCAGTGACGTCACTATGGCTTGGTTTCACCCAGTGCGGAAAATTCAGGGTGTCACCCCCTCCCCCTCCCTTTAAAAGACTTCCACCATGAGCGATGGTACATATTTCGAACGAATTTTCCTGCACTAGACTTTAGAGAATATACTTTAAAATACTTTAGCGATAAAAACTATAGTATTACTGATTGTATAATTTCAGAAAAATATGTATTACTTTCATTATACTGTGAAACCATGTGACTACATGCATCCTTTTTTTAGAACGTTCGCAAAAAAAAAACAACAACCTAGGCTTGATTGGAGCAACTTTCAAATTTATTTATTAACCTAAGCTTCAGCCAATCTGCAAGGTGGAACCCTGTGCTACTGCTCTGCACGGCTGTCACATTATGTGAGTTGGTTTTAATGAAATCTAGAGCACTCTCCTGTTTTCTTTCTCCTCCTCCCGCCTCGTGTTGCGTCATCGACTCAGGGGGATATACTGAAGAAAATAACAAAGTCTAAGGCTTTGGTCTTCCCAGTGGTTCGCGCTGCGGGAAACACCGTCTAGCGCCAGTGGGAGATAATCCCACTCAACACGTCAGCTGGCGCAAATTGGGAAGATCAAAGAAGAGGAAGTCTCGGCGCGGATTAATCGTGAGATTGGTGCCATTTTGTGCGGCTCGAGACTTGGTAGTTTGAGAGAGTCGAAGTAGTTAGTTCGGGACAGTCAGTCAGAGAGGAGAGTCGACTGGAGTTAACCCGGGGCTAGGGAAACACGCTGTAAGCGTGGTGGGGACTTAGAGTTTCTACCCGCTCAATTCTGAGTTCTTTTTAGAACTACCTGCCCCAGGTAGGGACCGTTCGGTCTTGTTCGATTATGATGCTTTATATATTTATATGTAGTAGCCGAGGAAGCTACTTGTCCTTTTTAAGGACACGTTGATGTTCATTCTTCTATGTAAATAAATATTTATTGTATTGTATTTACATTTGTCGAGTACTCATTTCTTGTCGTGTTGTGCGCGTCTTGTGGAACCACGTGGCTGGGGAAAATACGAATACTGGCCAGAACTCAGTAGGTGATCATGCTTTTAGACAACGACCGCATGGAGCCCGAAAGGGGACCTCGACAACGGCGGCACCCTGTGCTACTGCTCTTCATGGTGGTGCCCTGTGCTACTGCCCTGCATGGTGATACAATGTACTACTTCTCTGCACGGTGGCACCGTGTGCTATTGCTCTGCACGGTGACGCCCTGTGCTACTGCTCTGCATGGGTGGCACCCCGTGCTACTGCTCTGCATGAGTGGCATCATGTGCTACTGCTCTGCATGGTGGCACCCTGTTTTTCTGCTCTGCATGGGTGGCACCCTGTGCTACTGCTCTGCACGGTGGCACCCTGTGTTTCTGCTCTGCATGGGTGGCACCCTGTGCTACTGCTCTGCATGGGTGGCATCATGTGCTACTGCTCTGCACGGTGGCACCCTGTGCTACTGCTCTGCATGGGTGGCACTCTGTGCTACTGCTCTGCACGTTGGCACCCTGTGCTACTGCTCTGCATGGGTGGCACCCTGTGCTACTGCTCTGCACGGTGGCACCCTGTGCTACTGCTCTGCACGGTGACACCCTGTGCTATTGCTCTGCATGGGTGGCACCCTGTGCTACTGCTCTGCACGGTGGCACCTTGTGCTACTGCTCTGCATGGGTGGCACCCTGTGCTACTGCTCTGCACGGTGGCACCCTGTGCTACTGCTCTGCACGGTGACACCCTGTGCTACTGCTCTGCACGGTGGCACCTTGTGCTACTGCTCTGCATGGGTGGCACCCTGTGCTACTGCTCATGTTTTTAACTTTGATCGATTACAAAACCGACTATACTAAAGTTTTTTTCTTTTATGAAGTTTAGAACTGTTTATTTAGGTGTCACCTCAAAAATGGTGTCACTCTGTGCGGCCCGCACCCCCCAGTGACCCCACTGTCCCATACTAAACATATATTTAAGAAATCCATTTAAGCTTTCTGTTATATTGAAATATCTTTACATCAAAATAGGTGGTATAAAATGTCTACCTATCAGTCATATGGAAATAGAATGGTTGCTTTAATGAATCAAAAAGTGAAACATAAAGACCTCTTGAAAGGTTTGTTTTGTTTAAGAAAAATTATAATATGTCCTAAACTTGTGTGTAATTTTATTACTTTTAAATTTTGAAATACAATAATATCAGATAATAAATATAATTTTGAATGTTCCAGGTTTCCGTGAAAATAGTTTATCAAAAAAACTTTCGCCAACCTTTTATCTATACAAAGGCAAGAAAAGTTAATTATTTATGTTCAGCAAACCAAAAGATCTGTTATGTGTAATACACAACAAGTAGCTGTAATTCCATTAGGAGAAAAATCCAAGCCCGATAAACACAGAAATCAGCCTGAGGAAGACGTTATGACGCAGCCAGATGAAGATATTTTAAAGAGAAAGATAAGACACATCAAAATGTAAGGAAATGGTTTAAAATTAAACACTATATTTTTTTCATCCAAAATATAAAAAAAAGTATAGCTGACAGATAAAAAAAACACATCTAAATGCAAATATATTCAGGCATAGGGCATCAACACTATATGCTCAAATTGATGTCCGAATTGAAAGTGGCAGTGTTTTTATACACACATTGGCCACAGTGAGGACATCAACAAACACCTTTATCAGACTCCACTTGCCACGCAGCAAATTAATAACTTAGGTGGATGCTTACATAAGTTAGATACAGGCAGCTAGTTCATTTCTCAAGGTAAGTCAGACATTTTAACGTATACATTTTAGTGTATAGTTTTTGTATTTAATGAAATTTTAATTTTATAATGAAAATTAATTATATATTATTAAAAGGTGATCAATAATCCAGTTTTTAATCTCTACAGCTAGTACTACTGAAATACCAAATAATGAACTGTCGAAAAATACATTAGCGGTTACTGTCATGGGCCCCTATGCGGGGGTCCCTGTGGTCTAATGGTATAATCACCTACTGAGTTCTGGCCCGAATTTATATTTGAAAACTTGAAAACTGCCATTTGATGGCCGATAAAAACAAATCTCATACAAGTGAGCTTAAACTAGCTTCTATCGGATTATTTTAAACCTTTAATAGTTTATTCTAAATTGCATATTATTTTAATAATAATCTCTTTCATGAATATATTAAAAGTCAGGTTTGAGGCAATCAATGGCAGCCCTGTTCAGCAGTGTTCACAACAACAAAAAAAAAAGGAATGGAAAAGAAAAAAATGTAAGCTGTGATTCAATTACTCGTAGTTCACAAATTTCAGCTACAACATGAACTACGAGTAATTACATTTTTTTAAAATCAGAATAGGGATAATGTTTATTTACATTTAAAGGTTCAAATATATAACTGCTCTACATATTTCTTGAAAACAGGAAAGAAGAAGAACCGCAAATAGTATGAAATATTTTAAAAGCTATATTAGTAGTAATCTACCCGGTGCCAGGTGTGGAGAGGTCAAACTGCCATCGGGCGCCTCCCCAGGTGGCGGATAGGGAAAAGCTCGCCAGATATGGTGATTGCCGATAAAATAAAATTTTCGAGGCGGACCAAAGCAGGCAACTACTGCCTTGTAGTTAGTGGAGGGATCCACAAAGGATAAGAGACCTAACCTTAAACAAAGGCAGTGACCCACAAGGCTGTGAGGGCAACACACCCTAGTGGTTATGCACAGGGCTAACTACCCAGTCATGTAAAAAAAAAACACTAGTTACGAAAGCCAAACAACTATTCAAAAACCGGACTGATTTAAATGGAAACCGATCTTCGCACGATCAAGGACATTATTTCTGGCTAGCGACTTGGAACATATTAAGCGTTTACAGAGCAGGAGCCCTAACCCGCCTCACTTAACAGCTTAGAAAATACTAAATAAAAATAGCAGCACTTCAAGAAATCAGATGGGAAAATTCAGAAATACTAAAAACAACAGAGTATACCAACTTTTATAGTGGGAACACCACAAATACACTACGAACAGGATTTGCCGTCAGGAAAAAACATCTCAATCAAATAATTTGCTTTAAACCAGCCAATGAAAGATTGTGTAGCCTCAGGATACGTGGCAAAATGTTCAATATGATCCTAATATGTGCCAATGCACCCACTGAAGATTCAGAAGGGAATACCAAAGAGGAATTTTATGACGCCCTAGAAAGGATGTATGAAGAAGCACCTAGACGTGATATTAAGTTAGTGTTAGGAGACTTCAACGCTAATATTGGCAAAGAAACAATATACAGACCAACAATTGGAAGCTGCAGCCTACACGAAGAAAGCAACGATAATGGAACACGTCTAATTGATTTCGCCTCTGGCAAAGGCATGACCTTTAGTAGCACTACGTTTTTACACAAAAGAATACACAAAGAAACTTGCAGGTCACCAGATGGGGTGACAAGAAATCAAATAGATCATGTGCTAATAGACAGGCGACATGGTTCAGATATTCAAGATGTCAAGCTTCAGAGGAACAGATGCCGACACAGACTACATGTTAGTCAAAATAAAGTATAAACAAAAATTAAGTATTTTTCACAACACAAAAGCAAAGATAACAAAATTGATTTTACTGTGAAAAACTAATAAAAGAGCCACAAACAAAAGAAAAATATGCACAAGAAATTAAAAGCAAACTAGAAATACTAACAATAGATAATACTGAAAATCTAAATAGCCACTGGGAAAAGATTAAATAAAAAACACAGCGGAAAGTGTGATATGGTACAAGCAAAAGAAGAAAAGAGCTGAATGGTAAGACGATGAATGCAAAAAAGAAGTGGAAGAAAAAAAACAAATTGAGGATGGTAATGCTACAAAAAGCAACCAGAAACGCAACTCACGCATACACTGAGGCTAGAAGGAAGGTTATTAAAATATGCGGAAAGAAAAAACGTGAATGGGAAAAAAGAAAACTAGAGAAACTAGAGGAATACTCAAAATAACAAGAAACAAGAAAAATGTATATGGCTATCAAAGAGGAGAGCAACGGCTTTCAAGCTAGATCTCACATGAGTTTTAGCAAATCAGGCGACCGCCTTATAGAAAATGAAATGGTTCTAGAAAGGTGGACGGAATATTTTGAAGAAATGATGAACATTAATACTGACAGCCAAAATGATGTACCCAACAAGCAGAGGACAATGGTGCAGAAATAGAAGAACCAACCATAGAAGAAATAAACAATATTATTAAAAAGGCCAAAAACAATAAAGCACCAGGAGAAGATAACATAAATGCTGAGTTATTCAAATATGGAGGACGCACACTACACTTAGAAATACACAGGATGGTCAATAAAATATGGAAAGAAGAGATAATGCCAACAGAATGGGAAACAGCCTTAATAGTTCCACTCCACAAGAAAGGTTCGAAACTGAATTGCAACAACTACAGAGGAATCCCACTTCTTAACACCGTCTACAAAATACTAACAAAAATAATAGCCTGTAGAATAGGGAATTTCAGTGAAACAATATTAGTTGACTATCAGTGTGGTTTCAGGCCTAGCAGACCAACCTTAGACCATATCTTTTCCCTTCGAAACACTGTAGAAAAACGTTATGAACATAATATAAACCTACACCAGCTGTACATAGATTTCAAGATGGCATATGACAGCATCAATAGAAATTATCCTTACAAAACATTGCAGGAGTTATGTAACCCCAACAAGCTCATTAAACTAGTACGTAAGACATTAAACAACTGAAGAAGCAAAGTGAAAATACAAGGTGAAAGCTCAAGAGAATTTAAAGTAAACCAAGGACTTAGACAAGGAGACTCCCTTTCGTACATACTATTCAACTTAACCCTAGAAAAAATCATAAGAAACGTAAAGTTGGATAAGCGAGGTACTATAACACATTACCCCAGAAGTGAAAAAACAAAGTCCATGAAAACAGGAACAATATTTACAGAGACCATTCAGTACATTGCATATGCTGATGACATAACGTTGATAGGAAACACATAAGAACACATAAGATACATTCAGAGGTACCAGAAGTGCAAAATAAATACAATCCATTAAATGAAAAGTATTCAGCGAGAGCCTACAAATAAGAAGACTATTGGAATAAAAATGAATCAATAATAAAATACATTTCTTTTTAGGCTAGACTCATTTTATTATTAAAAAATATTAATTTATTTCTATATTTTTTTTAAAAAAAAGGAGTATGATGCAAACCCTTACGTCAGTGGCGTCATTTCACTAAAATGTTGGGGGGGGGGGGGCGAATAGCGTCTGGTTTTCATTTTTCCATCAATTAAGTCATCAAAATCCATTGATTTAACCAATTAAATTAAACCAATTAATTATTTTAAGAATCTTGGGAGGGGGGCACGGCCCCCCGCCCCCCCCCCAAATGACGCCTCTGCCTCACCTTTGTTATTTTGTTTATAATTTTGTTTTTAAAAGTTTGTATTTTTAATGGTAACAGTTCTGAAATGTGTTGACCCGTAATCTCTACACACATTGCTGTATACTTGATACCAAGCCAGAGATTGGACAACCTGGAGACTTGCCTTGTGCTCTAGCCACTATACAGTTGGAGAGGAGTCAAATATCGTCAAAAACATGGGAGGGGGGGGGGGCTCTGGTTTGATGTAATTCAAATTTATCAGCGTTTCTCGCTCCATTTCAATTAATTAAACTTACAACCTTTCCTTTGATAGTTTTATACAATACAATGGCATAACATTAAAGCCTTTCTTATATAAATCCATTGAAACCAATGCCAATTACGGATTCCAACTTTCAAAAGTTATTTTAGGTCAATCGTAAGTAAAGAAATATCTGATGGTAAAATGGGTATATACATTGAGGGCTGCACGGTTCTATTGGTACAATATAGACGAATAAGAATATAAACGTATAGTAATGTAAGAAGTCCTTATAATGTGCTTACGTGAAATTATTATTAACAATCATCACTGCAATAACATTACAAGTTATAGTGTTAGATTTTATTAATTCGTGTATTATAAAATTATATGATATAGATATTGCGTAATGAATGTAGTGACATAATTACTTAACATGGTCTTAAATAAAGTTATTTTTCCTGACTCTTAACATACGTGTCTAGCATAAATGATATTTTGAGCAACACAAATCGTTTATGTTGCCTAATGGACGATAATATGTGAAACGTCAGTTAAGGGACACATATGTGTCCCCCAAAGTCGCAAATATATCAGATTAACAAAAAGTTATAAAATGTGTTTCAAACTTAATTTTTTTCTTTTTTTTTTCTTTTATATGAATAATGTCCTTATTTAACGTTTCTTAAAAGTAAAAAAAAATTCAATAATAAAATAAAAGTAGGCCTATACTTAAACAAATTGTATAATTAGAAATAAAAATTATTAAAACTAATGTTAAATTAAGTTGTTTAATTAAAAACAATATTTAATAAATTGCTTTAATGTCAATCAGTGCGCCTAAGGGGAAAAGTTTACAAAATATTTCAAAATAGCTGAGTTAAACGACTTTGAACAACATGTCCTCCTAGAGACTAGTTGTCAAGCATGTCCCCCAAAGTATGTTTGGAGGCGTGTCCCCCTATGGTAGTAAACACGTATATCTTTTAACTATTTTTAAAAATTGAAACTATTATTTTAAACTAGACATCAAATACGTTATAAAAAGTCTTTTAAAACTTATTATTGATAGGATATTAATATTTTAGAGTATTTTCTAAAATGTGTTTACATAAATCTGGAAATTTCGGGAGGAGAAAAATATAATCCTTAATCCTTTGTCACAGATATGATTTAATAGATTACATAAGTGACCACTGGCACCAACGGTAAGTGACCATGAGCAAGAGACATACCACTCATTGTGACGACATGATGTAAGCCCAGGTGTTCTGTCACTGATCGTCAGTGATTGTTACTAGATTAAACAGGTTGTCACGAAGTTACGTTTATTTCAGCTGGTGCAGGTTTGCATGGGTTGAAATGGGTGCGGTTGGAACAGAATTTGACGGGGCGGGTGAGGTGGGATGAAGATTAAAGCCCTCGTCCAGCTCACTGCATTACACTTCTACGGCCAATTAGGCTAAGAGAAGTTTTTTTTAACATCTTAGAAAAAAATCATGCAAGTATAGCATCGGCAATCGACATCCATTAAAAGTTTTTTTTATCAAATGAACTTTTTTATACATTTGTCTAATTGTATATAGTACTGATTTTTCTTTATATTAAGTAAACAGTATTTCATATGTATATAAACTTACCTTCGAATAAAAAAAAACGACGTTAACATGCAGTCTACGTTGCTTTAGAAAGTAAAAAAATGTTCAATTCAGCTAGATCGTCTCATGGGCTTAACACCGAGAAAGCTCTCTTTATACTCAGCCGAACCTAATGGTCAAAATAGATCTCTCAGAAAATAGATATTCTACACGTTGCTAGTCTTTTTTGTCTGAGCTTTGAACAGAGGCGATGAGAGCTACACCTAGTTTTTATTTATAAAGTATTTTGTTCAACAGACTAGGTCTATTTGATACACATTGACGAGAATGAAATTATTAAATGGCTTAAGATATCTCAATGATATTTTAAGGCAAAAAGCTATATTAAATTAAATAATCTTATATTTTTATCTTTCTGCTTTGAGTGATTGCTTGCGTGTATCTTAGGAAGTGACAGTGTAAGGGCGGAACAAATTGGCGTATATGATTGTGTGTGTGTGTGTGTGTGTGTGGTCACTTTTATTACTAGAAATTAACTTTTTAAAATTTTTATTTCCCCAATATTGCGAAATTTACAAAAGCCATATTGAACAAAATTAACGCATGCCATATGATTTAGGATTATGTTGATAATTGTAAAAACGAAGTTACAACTGACGCATGCATTGTCTTGTGAGGTCACAACTGACGCATGTGTTGTCTTGTGGAGTCACATTTGACGCATATATTGTCTTGTGAAATGACATCTGACGCATGTATTGTCTTATATTATAGGCTGAATTAAAAACAGTTTGGGACTTCACCAAAACATTTCGATTGTGTTAGAGTTTTTAAAACAACTAACATATAAACCATAGGAAGTGCTGGCCTAAAAGAATACGACAAAGACAATATACGTCACTAACCCTTTAGAGTTGGGGAGGGAGGATTACTCAATCAAATAATAAAGTTTTATAAATAAACATAATACAACAAATAAAGAAAACTTGTAACAATTTAAAAAGTTATTTGCGAAATGTAAAAAAAAAATACTCAGCTCATTAATTATTTAATCTTTTACTTGGCTAATTAGATAACTTCAAAGGCAGCCAACAGCCCAAGGTTGAGGTAAAACCAACAAATATCTGTCAACACGTTTTTTTTCTTTCTGACATTGGTCTATATCAACCAGCAACCCCCTTATACCAGTGGTCCCCAGCCCCATGGCCGCGGACAGGTCACGGTCCATGGAACGAATGTTTCTGGGCCGCCCAAGAAACATTAAATTATTTCCTTTTGATTTCTTTTATCGTGATTATGCGACGAGAAAAAATCAGCGTTTCATTGCTGACCGGTCCGTGGCGAGGTTGGGGACCACTTATACAAAAAGTTGCATCAAAACCGAAAGTAAAATACTATAAAATATTAATAACTTTATTATAGAATAATATTCAAATATCCTCCTACCAAGTACATTTCCTTTTTTTTACAATCAAAAGTGCGACAATGTCATAAAGGTACTTATTGATCAAGATGTGCCAATATAGAATTTAAATAGCATAATAAAGCTAACATGTATGTGGCTATGGTAAATATTTACAAGAACACAGTAGCACAAAAAGATCCCGGGTGGAAGGGGGTTATAAAGTGAAACACCTAGCAACTGTGTTGACTGGCGCAACGGTAGCTTACCTGTCCTATAAGGGTGTGCACTTGTTACGCTTTCTCTTTGACAAGCTGTACAAGTTTTACTTTACTTTAAAATGTTTGTGGAAACTTTTGAATTATTTAACGTTGGTAATACGACCAATATTCTCCTCCCTCTCTTCCCTACCCACCCGGTCAGTCTGAATGACTGTATGTAGTGCAGGGTAATACACCTTCCCATTCCCTCCCCTATACTCCAAGTATTTCAAAAAATCAATAACCAAATCGATGTCAGATTCGATCTCTGTCGATGTCTAGCGTTTTATACAATGGATTCACATTGGTGCTGTCACTGATGTCTATATTAACGCAACATGTTACGAATTATAGCAAGTTGATTATAACATAAAGTTTAATGCACATGTAGATTATATTGTGTGAATAATACCATGAGAAGATAGGTCATCATCACTTATTATATGTTAAAACAAATAATAAAACAACTTAATATTTGAATACATCTCAATTTGTTCATACAATTATCTAACAAAATAAAAACAAACTAATACGTTTTTTTTTTCATTTTTTTTTTTGAAAAAATAAAATCAATAAACCAATGAACGTATTCACATTGCCCTTAAAGTTGAACTATGGTCTATCTCTATTCAAATGTTTTTCAGCGTTCAACTAGTTTATTTATTCTAGAAATTAATAACTACCATAGCATAGCTCCGTAAACAAATTATACAATTGACCACATAATAACATTTAGGCTATAAATGTGTCAATGCATTGAGTTAGTTGACAATCTGCATGATGAAGTTTAAATTTTGAAGTAAACCAAAAATGATCTTTGATTTTTAGTAAGTTTTCTCAAACATAATTAGAGTTAATTTTTGTTTTAAATATAAATTCATACCAGTCCATAAGACGGTAAAAAAACATTTAAAATACACATTTATGTTGAACTTTTAAAAAAAAAACTAAACAAAATACAACAGAAGGATTTTCATTGATTATTCTCCAGAAAATAAATGGTTCGAAATAGTCAAATTGACTGTGTTTAAATTCAACCAGCATTGAGTATTAACAATCAATACTTTCATATTTACGTTTAAATGCCGTTGGGTTTGTTGACATTCAATGATCCAATGTCCCTCACCGGTGTCAAGCAGTTATAGTGACATTGATATACGGGAGTAATGCAATCACTATAGAAGACATTTTAAAACATACATTTGAAAACACACATTTGACAGCAGACATTTGAATGCAACATTATGAAAGCAGATATTTGAAAGCAGACATTTGAATGTTAACATGTAGTAAAATGTAGCGTTACATTAATAACACTATGACAGACAGCAGTTATTTTAATTATTCACGGGCATATAATTATGTTATGAACAATTGAATCGAAATGAGCAGCTGAGTGTTGATTTTTTGTAAAATAAGGCAACCGAAAGTAAAAATATAATATACGTAAGTTTTTGACTCATACCAAGCGATGCTGATTTCTAGTTGCTGTTACTATGGGCAAACGTAGCTTATGTGTTCTTTTTTTTGTAACAGTATGAGCAACGGTGTCGCGACGGATGGCTTAGTGGTTTAAATGTTCTACCGTCGACCTTTGAGTCATAGGTTCAATCATCAGTGAGAACCAAGATAATATTTCGAGTTACTATTGAAGGTTGGTTGTTCCACAAGTCCCACTCAGCTTTTATTGGGTACCTTAAGTTAGGAAAGTAAAGAAGCATGTGCTAGCCACACAATTTCCTTATATGACGAGGTTTACATAAACAGATCAGTTCTACATTTTATCTGCCCCGATGGCCCCCTCTAGATCAGTAACTACAAATGTATAGGGACCATGGGCACGTAATAGAAAGTCCAGCAAATATGAATTTTCATCCGAATAGGTAAGTTAACCCGACGTCAATCTATATATAGATTATGACTATTAAAGGGTTATAGGTATGATATAATAAATCAAGGTCGATAATGGGCACTAATTAAATCTGCACATAATCTAATCACGAATGACATTTATCTTGTTCCAAGAAACAATTGATTTAAAGTAAGTACTAGTTCTTACACTCAAAACATGTACTGTCACCGTTAAAATACTTTCTAGGTGGATATGACACTCATTCCATATGCTGTAAAGATAACATTTTTTTTAATGTTTAGTATTAGGTCTGTCAGGAGAAATGGGTCATACTACATGGACACTGGTCATCTTGACGTTTATTTCGGCGTCCACAGTTACCAGTATAAACAACTGTACCCTGACCCCGACCAATAACAAAACGTTCATAGAGACCATCTACCCGTACTTCAGTAAGGACAACGAGATACAAGTCCTAGAGTACACACTACATTTCAACAACGTCAGTCGTGTATTTAGCTTGGAGCGACAGTCCAGCCAATTTGCATTTCGTCCAACCAGGTATGTTGTTCAGATGGTTAAGATGAGAAACATGTAAGATTACTTTCGAAAAAAATGTTCCATTACATATATTTTTGTTTTCAAATTGATCTTAATAACTAATTTACCCAAGAGTTGACAATATACACAGAGACTTCTTAACACAATACCTCGACTTTCCCCCTCACCCACATGGGCAAACAAATATGATAAAGCCAATTCGAATACCATTCTAATTAGTTAAATTATATGAAATGTTACTATTGGGATACTATTATTGTATGTCTCGGTACATCTCTTTAGTAAAACTGGTTTGAATCTTGTCGGTTGGATCATATCAGTTGGATCATACATTAATATACTACATGTATATATATATTAATGTATGATTTAAATTATCACTTGATGACCTTTGGTTAGATTCTTGGATTAGTCCTAAACCTATCTACTTGTTAGTCCTATTGAAGACAGTCTATACACAGTATAATATTGTTCACTAGTCTATTGTTTCTCCGTCATATGATACAGAACTCAAGGTTTAGACATCCCCCAGCCAGAGCCGTCGCTAGCTATTGTGGCGCCCTGTGCGAGCTACGTTTTTGGCGCCCTCCTCTTTGGGAGGATATAAGCACAAATATTTAATATTGCTTTTTCGGCGCCCTTTCTTAGTTCGACGCCCTGTGCGGTCTCACAAACATCAGTAACCTTCCAACGCTACTGCTCCCAGCTTATACCTTTATACAGAGTATACCTTTATACACAATATACCTTATACACAGTATACCTTTATACAA
>JAGDYQ010000033.1:3094564-3132064 GCA_021962125.1 Bulinus truncatus
GTATATAATACTGCTAATGTTGGCATACATACTATTTTTTTGTGTTTATATTGGTATATTTTATAATAGCATTGAATTTGTCAACATTGTTAACATATTCACACTGTTCTTAAATCCAGATACGTCACAGTGATCCGTTACAAGACAGTTGCTCGTCATCTGCATGTAGGACATACTGCTGCAAGAGATGTCCACCCTGGAAGTCATGGTTCAGAGCTGTTAGGTCCATCCTGGTCATGCTGATCCTGGCCGGTCCGTCCATCCCTTTCTTCTACGCCATTGCGGCCGATGACCTCATGTACTAGCAACTGGACAATAAGTACGAGACGTTGGGTCTGGCCAGGACGTTCAACTTCTACGTCGGTCGAGTCTTCGGCAAGGTCATTGTGGCCGTCTTAGGTGTTCTGTACGTCATACACATCATCATCATTGTTGTGGATGGCGCCACAGGCAACAACATCAGCAAACTGTACGTGGAGATACTGGACTTGGCAGAGAAAAAGGACAAGGCCACAAAAGTAAAAGAGCGTCCACAAAGCACCAATTCTAAAGATCGTCCACAAAACATCAATTCTAAAGATCGTCCACAAAGCATCAATTCTAAAGATCGTCCACAATGCACCAATTCTAAAGATCGTCCACAAAGCATCATTTCTAAAGCGTGTGGGCCTATTAAAAAATGTGGTATATTAATCTTGCCTTTATGGGTGATTGGTGTAATTCTACTTCCTGTTGTAGCTATAGTTTCCTTCATAATCAGCGCTCCGATGCCCCGGGTGATCATCAAAGGAGTTAAAAAAGTTTTACACAGACTTAATCT
Source organism: Bulinus truncatus (assembly GCA_021962125.1). Taxonomy (NCBI): domain Eukaryota; kingdom Metazoa; phylum Mollusca; class Gastropoda; family Planorbidae; genus Bulinus; species Bulinus truncatus. The sequence continues at coordinate 3,095,385 of JAGDYQ010000033.1, forward strand.
GGTCACTCGCAAGCCCGACCACATTCCCACCAAACCTCGCAGACGAGAGGACATCTTCATGCTCTACAACGCCTGTGAAATCGTCTGGTTCTTCTTCACGGCCATTAGTGTTTTCATCGTTCTGACCATAGGCGCCAACTTCCTTGTGAATGTTTTGGTGGTTGCTATAGTAACGGTTATCGTGGAAGCAGATCTGCTGTATCGCGTGCTCCCTGTGGTGTTCCTGCTGGTAATGTACATTAGGGATGCATACAGTCAGGTCGGAATCAGGTACGACAATTTTTTCGGCCAAGTTATCGGTACACTGAGGAATGAGGTACATGAGAGACTTAGGGCTCAAGCTTTCAAACGCGAAGATGATCAAAGAAGTAAAGTTTATAAAATAAGTTCCATTTCAAACGACCAAGAGAAATCTGATGGTACCCAAGAATCACCCAACACACTCCTTCGGTCGCCCCGAATCAAGGTACCTTCAGGAAATACGGCTAGGAAAAATGTAAAAAAATGTAATTTTTTTTGTAAATTTCGGTGTTTTTTTAATATAGATGAAATGTAGATGTAATTAATTTAAAATATTCCAACAATACATTCATGTGAACTATACGTAAAGTTTCATTAAAAAACCAAAACTTAAACAATAAGTTTAAAAACAAAAGTAAAATAAACCAAAAAAAAAATTGAAAAAAATAAATAAATAAAAAATTCTTATTTATTATAAGGTAATGTTAATTATTTAGAGCTGAAACCATAGTTACATTAAAAACATTCTTGCTGTATCGTGTATGCTATATTTTTAGACATTTCAACCAAGAGCCAGGCGGCGTTCTCTGAGTTTTTCCTTCTCAAAGGTTCCAGCCTTCGTGTCCGACTGGGACAACTGTTGCTCTTCTTCAGTAAAAACGACTTCCTGTACCTGAGTAAAAGATTCTTCTATGAGTGCTGCACTATGTCTTGTGCTGAAGCTCCCGGAGTTCTGGAAGATAACTATATTAATGTAAGCTACACAAGCACTGTGGTATTAGGAAGATAAATTTAATGTTAAAATTTGTTTCCCGTACGTTTTACACACGTTTTACTTGTAATTTTTCTTCCGAAATTTATAGAACAAATTGTCACTATACACAATTATATCATTTTATCTTTTTTCTAATAAACTAACTTATGCAAAATATTAAGCATTGGGCCACGCTCTTTGAAAGAAATCAATAGGTTCTCAAGTTGGGACGATGGGGTGACGGGAATACATGTCCGCAGTCATACGGAGCGGCCATCCTAAACTGACCCGTGGTGGGGGCTCAGGAGGATCTAGCAGGCACTAATTATCCAGTTTTGCACCGGGCATTGTCCTATAGGTGCTTACTTTGGGAGGCTGATGTCTTATGTCAATTCCCTTGGCCGACACAGCAGAGATGTTGAGGAAACCGTAGATCATGTAGTATTTGAAAGTCCCGGGCCTGGCGGACCACAAGGTGGACCAGTCGGGTAGCTTGCTGGCCATTGGCCTTTGTGGCAGTCCCCAGATGTTGATGGGCACAGCACGTTTGATATCACGGGCTCTAAGAGACTAAGTCTCAGCCCGCAGTTATTAATGAAAGTGTTCAGAGGGAAAGCGGCCGGACATCGGCAAACAACAGCCCGCCGGTCAATTAGAGCTCATTGGACTGTTTAATCCGGCCGGCACTCAGCTCCAACCCCCCCCCCACCCCACCCCACCATCACCTTCACTCAAATAACGATAGAATTTAATGTGTATAATATCATTTAAACACACTATCCTGTAATATTTACGAACATTGTGGCCCGCTAGAAGGGACCATTCACTTGTTATTTATTTATTTTTTTCTAAATTTTAGCTTCTCCCTCCATCTGCAAGCATATTTCCTTTTTCACCATTATTTTTCATTGAGTGTCACACGACGACTTATTCCTCACCTCCTCAGCCCCTCACCAAAAGGCGTTACATTAAGGTGAACGGTTCCTGCTCTGTCTCCACCAAAGATATATAGACTATGGTCTCAACCTTCCATTATTTTACATATACTGTATATTTATTTTCAGGCAACTCTTCAGTTCGCAAAGATTGGAATTTTCCTCGTGTTTGTATTCCTTGTGGTGATGGCCTATGGCAGCATGTACTACATCTCACCCACCAACCACCTGTTTGTTACCTTAGTCTCTGGTCTGGTGCCCCTCATCATAAGAAATGTATTTAGTGGGCGACCATCTGGCTCCCCGCAGACTTTGTCTAATTACAGGTGAGATATTAGGAAACTGGTTTATTTCATTGACTCGTTTGTACCCAGACCTCACACTGACATAAACGTACTACTCCTGTTTTAACCGTAAACAAATTCAGAGCTTCATCTATTGAATACAAACTATGATACTGTACAGTTGATAAAATATAAAATAAAGAAAAAAGAAAGAAATGCACCAGACAGTAAACGTAAATGAATCAGTGAGAACAGTAAACTGTAAACAACTTGCTTAATTAGACTTGTATTTGTGTGTGATTGATTTTTTTTTTCTGTGTTAATAAAAATAATTTTATTTCTCATTGGCTGATTAAGCCGCCAATCACAGTCGAGTCTCATTCACTTCATACATAAGTTCAGAAGCGTATTTGAGGACGGGCGCATATCGCACGCGCCCAGGGTCCCGACTTTTGATGGGCCCCCCACAGAGTCCATATTTCCTGCCTTTTGATATAAATCTCTTTTTTTAAAGGGGCCTTATATTTTCTTATTCGCCCGGGGCCACAAACCACCAATGTCCGTCCACCTCTACATAAGTCGTAATATTCAATAATATATCAGCGATATATGACAGCATTTATCACTGCGATATGGAGTCTGTGATAGACTTTTTTGTTACTTAATATAAGCTGACTTTTTATTTTAATAAGACTATGTGCAATATAAGTTAAAAAGGTGTTACATTAGCTATGTCGATAAAAATATTTTTGAAAACATTTCCTCTCACACTTAGGTTTGAGGCACAGCTGAACGAGAAGGTTCAGTCATTCAACCAGTCTTGGGACATTGAAGACATGTATTTCAAGGAAATGATTCAACCATTGCCTAAAAGGCAGAACAAGTCTAAAAGTAGACATTTAGAATACCTCCCATTGAACGCTCTCGTACTGGATCTAAATGACGACACGTCATCGCAGTATGACGTCATAACAGACAATTACGTCAGCATCTCCCCGAGTTTCAATGGCGAGGAAAATGTCGATGATGACGACTACAGCAAAATGTCGACTACGAACGTGGACATGAGGAGAACGGGCAGAGGCGTATACAGCAATGACATTCATCGTGCTGAGGCCGCCATGACAGAGGAGGAGCACAAGAGGGAGGTGCTGGCCGGCATTGACGCACACACGGTGACCAATACACTCATGAGGACATTTGGGTTGATTCCTGAGACTGATGACGGTATCATTAGACCGACTGAGAGAAGGGACACGGGGAATTACTCTAGTGTACCAACAGCAAATAGGGTGATTGATAGAGAAACAGGGAATTACTCTAGTGTACCAACAGCAAATAGGGTGATTGATAGAGAAACAGGGAATTACTCTAGTGTACCAACAGCAAATAGGGTGATTGATAGAGAAACGGAGAATTACTCCAGTGTACCAAAAGCTAATGGTGTGATTGACAGAGATACAGGAAATTACACTAGTGTACCAACAGCTAATTGAGTGATTGATAGAGAAGCAGGGAAGTAAACTCTCAGTAACAAAAGTTAATACTAGTATTATCATACCAAAATACCAACTCAATCAGTTATTAAGCAAGTATTTATAAACTAAAATGTTCATTGAAATAAATCAAAACGATAGTTTTTAGAAAGAAAAGAAAATGTTTCACGAACAGGTTATAGGGGGTAAAAAATAATGCAAATTTTTATTTGAGCAAAGCTAATACATTACAATAAAAAAGGTTTAAAAGAGAATTAAGAAATTTAACAATCGACCTATTAAATTGAAATGACCCCCCCCCCATGCACTCTGTTGGTCTTGAGCCCACACAAAGGGGCAACAATTAGGTAATGCTATACTAATGTAAACAAAATGTTTTGACTACAGAGTACAGCTAAATGATTACTGGATCAAGACTGATGTTAATAGCACAGGTCCTGTGCAATAGGGAGTCAGAGTCAAGAGTGAAACGGCCATGGATTAGAAAAAAGTGGAAATTAGCGCGATAGGCTAGGTCCCTAGAATGGCTGTTCATATAAATTGAGTTTTATTTTTTATATTTTTTAAATTTTGACTTATGTAATCTTACTCTGTGATACATAACTTCTCTTTTACTATAATCATATATTGAGATTATTTTATTATATTAAGTTTTTGTAAAATAGCTTTTTTTTGTCATTGTTAGTCGCGTTATACTTTTTGTGATCAATGTATTAGATATCTTTCATTTTTATTTTGCCTGTGAATGTGAGAATGAGATATAATTATTAAATAACCTGTACTTTTACTCTTTATAGAATTAAACCTTAGTGCAGTACCATTTTAAGCCTTCAATATGTACATTGATGAATAAAATACATCACTTTGTGTAAATATTACACTTAAGTTCTAAACAGCAAAAGAAGGAAAATCAAATTACTGCGCATCCAACAAAACTCAAGTAAATGTAATACAAATTATAAAATATGTGACTGATGTAATTCCCTATAGAGTTGTGACTGTTAAAAATTTGTTGTGTACTATTATAAAGTATTATGATTATAATAAACGAATAAAGACAAACCGGAAGCTTGTATATATGTTTATTGTAATATACTAAACACTTGTTATCCATACACCTATACACCCACGCACACACAATCACACACATAGATATATGTATGTATGCAGATTTGTATGTTGATTATGTAGATTATTTGTTTATCTTTTTAAACTGTGTATGTAAGGGAAATATTAGTTTAAAATAGATATAGAATAATTTAAATAACTGTTAATTATTTTAAATTTATATTTTTAGTGAAGCAAGTATCTTGTTAGTTGTAACTAATATAATTAAGTGCACATGGGGGGGGGTACATTATTGTTTGACAAGAAACATATAAAACTTGGAGTAATACACAATTTTCGCATGTTTCTTATGGACTATTTTTCACTTTCATGTTGCAGGAGGGAAAGTCGTAATTTTCTAAACATAAGAAACACTGTCTCTTGAAACAGTGTCATAGGAAGGGCTCTGATTAATTGTATCTAACAGATGCCTGTTTTCTGAAATGTTATCTCCTTCAAAGACGTCCGAAGAAGTTTTGTTGACAGATTCATCGCTATTGTCTGACTTTTGTTCTTTTTTAAAATCATCTTGTTGAGGACTTTTCTGCATTAAATTTACTATAAAATAACTTTGAGGTACTGTTTCTTGGTTACATATTTTTAGTTTCATGTCTTGAATTGAATATTCATCATGATAGGTCTCAAGCAGATCATTAAAGTTCTCTTTATCTTGCTCAACGTCTCTGAAAGAAAATATGATAGCATACATTATTTTTTTTTCTAATAATATCTATCTAATTAAATATCTGCCCATCTATCCATCCATTGATCTATCTATCTATCTATTTATCTATGAATTTATCTTTACACAAATCAATCTTTAAACTTTTTATGTTTATCTTTGCTTTTATGTATTTTTTTTCTATCTATAAATATTTCGTTTTTATCTCTAAATATCTGGGTATTTTTAAACTACATATAGTTATTAGAATATCTTCTTGGATTAGACGTTAATCTCTTAAATCTTTAAAATCAGTGGTTTCCAACCTTTTTCTTGCCACGGACCGGTCAGCGTTTGATAATTTCACCTTAGCCCGCTGGAAGGGGGAATGGATTGGGGTGTGTGTGTGTGTGTGTGGGGGGGGTCATTGATTAATGCTCGTCCATGGAAAGTCGCACAATCTTGAGATAATTACACCACAGTAAATAAAGGAAATATTTTGAATGTTTATCGGGTGGTCCGGTACTATTCGATCCACGGACCGGTACCGGGGGTTGGGGACTAATTTAAACCATTAATTGGGGCTGTTTTATAGAGAAATGTTTTCCATCTCACCATTGCTGATAGTGCAATGCAATGGCCATTGAGTCACCACGGGAGACGTACGTTAGTGATCGGACACGCCGGGAATGGAACCCACAATCTGAAGATTGGTTTAACCATGTCGATCGGGCTCACAATAAAAAAAACCTCCCCCCCCCCGTGCATTCTAAAATGTATTTTTGTCAACGATTTTTTTTACTGAAACGTTGATAACTGATCTAATCACCAGAATGTATATAGTCAAAGTATTAACAAAGACACATTGGTTTGCCTTACTTTCAGTCCGCCAATATTTACTTTCCATACCCAATGCCCTAATGCTGTTAGACATTCTTAAGTTGAAGAATGCTATTGTTATTTAAGAATGAGTGTTTAAATCATTAACATAAGTGCTCACTTCTTCTTAAACCGCTGAATTAGTCAGACATTTCGAATTAAGCAATAACACCATTTCATTCGTAAAGTCATTAAATGATTTCAACTCTTGATCTGAATCGAACTTCTTAAGAGTTTTTTTCCATTGTGGAATACTAAATAGAGACGGTTGACAGTGTTCTTTTATTCCTAGAAGACGATGTCCTTATATAGTATCATTTACTGTCATTTTAAAATCAGTCGAAATGTACTCATATAATAAGTGTTAATCAAACAGGCAAGATGATAGTAGCCTAGTGCTGAAAAATTAGAGGTCAGACAGGATTTTAGCAGACGCGAATTAAGAATCGTTGAATAGTTAAAAAGAAAAAGGAAAGTAAAAGCAAAAATTAAGCCTGTAAAAACAGGACGTTTTAGAGCATTTTCATGTATAGAGAGGGAAGTAAGTCATGTTTAACAACTGTTACAAAAATAAATAATGATTTCGCCCCTTTGTTTAGTTTATAATCTATATATAATATATAAGCCCTTTAGGAGCCCTGAAGCCCGGTCCTCAGAGGTCCTATCGCGAAATGAACTTTTGATGTACACATGGTAGGTCAAGACCTACAAAATGATATATACATCATGGGTCTAGGACTTATGGTTGCTGAGATCTATATAGCTTATATAGTAAAAAAACGGTACTTTATAAGCCCCCTTTTACGGCCCTCAGAGGTCAGATCGCGAAAAGGACTTTTGCTGCACACATAGCAGGCCAAGACCTACAAAATGATAAATAAATCATGGGTCTAGGACTTATGGTTGTTGAGATCTAGGGTGATGACGGACAGACAGACAGACAAAACGGGGACAATAGAGCATTTTTTGTTCGAAAATGCTCTAAAAAAATAAAACTACGAGAGTAAAAATAGGATTTTAGGTTTGTGTGTGAAGTCCCTGTGAAGATGAGATGTTTGTCTCATAGATCCTATAAACCACCAAGGGGACGGGTTCATGATGGCCTTCATTCGTTACACCCTAGCCGATACTGCAATGGACATGGAGGCACCACTATAGTTATATGAACATACCGGGTTTTAAGCTGTAACCCACAGCATGCAAATTGAGATACAGCATAAAGATCCGACACGCTAACAAAGCGCCAACCCTGCCACACAACTTTAAGGGTCGAGCCGTTCATTAACATAATTTAAAAATGTTTCAAGCCATCAAAGTGATGGCGCTACTTTATATTTATATCTTTTTTTCTGAGTTTCCTTTACCACGAATTTTATTTGAGTTCGGTTGTAATTTCGTTCTGCAGAGTTGATCAGTAAAATAATCACGTTTTTCTATCAAAGGTTAACAAAGTTATTTGGAACGCGTTGACTCTAAATCGAATTGCTGATGGGTGTGAGCTATGGGTTCGACCACTAGCGACTCAGTTCAATGGTGTCCACGATGCCTCCCCGGAATTTTGATTCGACTATGATGGTGATACAGAGAGCACTATAAAAAACTGTTATATTGGTGTTTTATATGATTAGTAGATGCAGGTCCGTAGTTGAAATGGGAGCAAAACACCAGGGCGGCCGATCGTTGAGGAGGGCAGAATCTCCACTTAGAAAAAGGAACTCGGAAAAAAGAAAAAAAAGTCTAATAAAAAGGTGGAGGAAGCGAAATACTGAATTGCACCCTGGCAACGGATAGGTAATCTGCAATACTTATAGATAATTATTTCATCCTTAAATGGTTATGTTATTTTTATCTTTTTTTGTATATCTGTATATTGATCGTTTGTGTCTATAGAAAACTAAATTACTTAAGAAGTAAACAAATAAGTATTTTTATTGCAGGAAAAAAATACCCATCAGAGGCTGTTGTTGAATTTTTGCCACACTTTGCAAGCATTACTATCGCAGGTATTAGGCCAGTAGCAAAAGTGAAAAACACTTTGTTAGACGTGTTGATATAATCAAATCGACCAACGGCCAACACCAACAAAAAGAGAGAAGTCATGAAGACAAATATTGCAGTAAGCCTAATGTAAGCCTGAAATTAAATATGAAAACAACAGATACCATTATAAACAATAGATAAAAAATATACCGCGTCTCCCACAAAGGCCACAAATTTAAAAAGCATACAAATTTTATACACATTTTGATTTTAATTTAGACTTGAAATGGGAAGGTTGCTTTGGAATTAAAACGCCAAGCCCTTGTTTGTTTTCGTTTTTAGAGTTTTGCAGAGTAATCTTTTGTAGGCAGAGGCTGGAGACATTTTTTAATATATATATATATATATATCAGGGACGAAGTGTGAGTGTTACCGGTCATAGTCATATTTATAGAAAACGCTTTTTAATGGTACTGTGTTTATTGAATATAGTTAAATATTATATATATATATACATATATATATATATATATATATATATATATATTAGGCATGTGTAAACAAGCAGCAGATATAAAGGTATCATTCAAGCCTGACTGTCCTCTAGTTCTACACTGGGATGGAAAAATCTTACTTGATATCCTGGGTCTCGGAGAAGTTGACCGCTGGCCGGTGCTGGTTTCTGGTGATGGCAGTGAAAAATTACTTGGTGTCCCTAAGCTAACATCAGGGACAGGACAGAAAGCTGCTGATGATATTTATGGTCAGTTAGAACAGTGGGCACTGGTAGAAAGCATCCAGGCTATGAGCTTCGACACCACTTCTGTCAACACTGGTCGTTTCAATGGAGCCTGTGTACTGCTTGAGGATAGTATTGGTCGAGAACTATTGTGGCTAGCATGTCGTCATCTTGTTCTTGAACTGGTATTGGCAAAGGCTTTCACTTTGTGTTGCGGTCCCTCGAACTCACCAAACATACCTATCTTCAAAAGATTTAAAGAAGTTTGTGGACGCATACAACTTGACAACTATAGTAAGTTGGAACTGCCTTCAAGCACTGATGTTTTCCGAAAAACACTGTGCTTCCTGACAAATTTCGTTGACTTGAAGTCCCAGGTCAGAGATGATTATGAAGAACGTATTGAACTGACAATGATAATCTTAGGAGATCCATCAAAAACCATTCACTGGAGAGCACCAGGCCATGCACATCATGCTAGGTGGATGGCTAAGGTGATCTATGCCATCAAAATTTACATCTTACGTCCTCAGAGAGAAATTTTCAGTCTTACCTCCAAGGAAGGGAGCCAACTCAAACGAGTTGTACAGTTTGGAACCTTGTTGTTAACACAGTCCTGGATTCAAGCACCATGTGCAGCGGAAGCACCTGGAGGAGATATTTTGCTCTGGAAGGACCTGCAGCAATATCAGTCTGTTGATCACGGCATCAGTATTGCAGCACAAACAATTCTCCAGAATCACATGTGGTATCTGTCTCATGAGACTGTCAGCCTGGCATTGTTTTCCGATGAAGTGTTACCAATTGAGAAACAGAAAATAATAACAGGTTTTGGAATAGAAGCTAGTGAGCGACATGTTCGAGGTGATCCATCATTGCTCCACAATGAAGGCGTCAGCTTGGGTCACTTTTCCACAAGGCGTTCACATAACCTGCTTACAAAGCTACACATAGGCAACCAGTGGCGTCATTACAGTAATGGCATGATTTGAAAATGTAATAAAAAAATTCAACGAAAATGCGTTTTTTTATTAATATAGCTAAACTTTGTAACTCTCACGCATCCCCTTCCAATAGCAGTAGGAAGTTGAAATTGTTGTCAGTTACTAAGTAAGACAAATGTAACTCATTTACCATATGATTTTTGGCCACCCTAATACACACACACACACACACACATATATATATATATATATATATATATACATATTACAAGCGGTACCCTGCAAAGTCTTTGAGTAGAGAAATACTACGGTTCACCTATGAGATCTATTATTTTTTAAGTTATGAACAAAATAAAAAAAAAATAAGTTAATGTTTCTTTTCATTACAATAGACTAAGGATAAATTATTTATAAATTCTCACGTACAATCAGATATTTTCACTTAATTATATTAAAAGTTGCTCGATTATTTTGCACTTTCACATCCTGTAAAAATATTATTTTGAAATTTAAAAAATTAGATCAAAGCACCATTTAATTTTAAAAAAGAAATAATATGATAGCTAAGAACTTTGTATAGTAATTTTGCAGATGTGCGGCTCCATAGAGTTGTCTAACATTTTATAACTTTTGTTCACTAAATATTGTTAAATTGCTTAAATGAAAAAGCCGTAGTGCCACCCTTAATATATAAAATAGCATAATAGGTCAGTTTTGGAATCAGGCAAAGTACTCTAAAACTGTTACAGCTGCATTAAGCAATAACGTATGTCTGTAATAAATTATTAGTTCAAACCAGTTTATTCACGTATCAGTTCATCTTATGACTTTTCCTTAGAATTAGGGAATAGCCAGAAAGTATTCGTTTCTTTATAATTTACCGTTTTTTTATGTATTTTTTCTCTCTTCTCCCAACCAGTCACATTTTTAGCCCCTCTTTTCATAAAGATCATATTACTTATGGCTCACCCTATCCCCATACATCAAATGTCATCCCATGAGGCGTTTCAAACCCACAACACGTTTAAATCAGATTTTAAAGCATCATCAGATGTTGACTAATTTCGGTTAACAAAATTGTATTATTACTGAAATTTTCCTCTTGATTAAATTTTCACAGCTTCTAAAAAAAACAGGATTTGGGCGAAAATTCACCTGTTTCGGTGTTGCGTTTAAAAAAAAGTAATTGCAAAAAGTTTTAACTCTTCTTCGCCACCTCCTCCCCATGAAGACCCGATAATACTTTTGTAACTTATTTGAATAGCGTTATAAGAAAAAAATACTGCGTTTTCATGGTGTGAGAATTATAAAATAGTTATTCCTGCTTAAAAAATAAATAAAATCTCTGTCTACGAAAGATTACCATGGAAAACTCTAAAAACGAATATATATATATATATATATATATATATATATATATATATATATATATATACACATTGTTAGACTAGTGCAGCAGAGAATAATTTATATTTTGAGAGTGGTAGTAAATAAAATGCATATATTTGATAGACTTCTTTCGTTAGCAAATAATTTAAGTTCAAGATAATGTTTTTGAATGTTCAACATTTTATTTAAACATGCACCATCATGCATAGCTTTTGCGAAAGAAAGCTAAAACTGATAATATTAGTAAATTACCTCCGTGTAAAAGTGCCCCATACAGTGGTGTAGTGCACTTTTATCAATTTTAATTTTTTTATTTTCGATAATGTACACAATAGATTTTTCAATTTTCAAAAACAACCCTTCGTTCTCGAGCACTATTTTTGGAATTGATCCTGAAAGATACATTTTTAGACCTAATTAATCTTTGTTTTTTTGTTTATAGAGAAATTAAGTATAATTAAAGTAGTTCCAAAATAAACTATACAATTATTTGAAAATTTCATGTCAAAACAACTGCAAATATTTCACTTACCATTCAGAATGTTGAGAGTATTTTCAGATTCCTCCACTTCATCTCTGGGGCCCTCTTTTCTAATTGTATTTTCAGATTCCTCCACTTCATCTCTGGGGCCCTCTTTTCTAATTGTATTTTCAGATTCCTCCACTTCATCACTGGGGCCCTCTTTTCTAATTGTATTTTCAGATTCCTCCACTTCATCACTGGGGCCCTCTTTTCTAATTGTATTTTCAGATTCCTCCACTTCATCACTGGGGCCCTCTTTTCTAATTGTATTTTCAGATTCCTCCACTTCATCACTGGGGCCCTCTTCTCTAGTTGTATTTTCAGATTCCTCCACTTCATCACTGGGGCCCTCTTTTCTAATTGTATTTTCAGATTCCTCCACTTCATCACTGGTGCCCTCTATCCTAATTATATTCTCAGATACCTTGGCCTTATAACTTAAATCGTTTTTACAGTTAACGAAGCGATATAGACTTTTAAGATATTTATTATGCTTTTGCCCAAAAACATGCGAATATATTCTTAGATTAATAAGTAATGCAGTTATAAAAGAAATAAAAGTAAGAATTGCAGTGGCTTGAAACATACAAATTGCTACTAGCAAAACAATAAAGCGAAACATGAAAAACGATAGTGCAACAAGTACAGTTATACAAAATATATTAAATAAGTATATCAGGATATACAAATAAAAATCTTCTTTCGGAAATTTAAAATCGCTAATAAATAATTTTTGTCTACGATATTTTTCTGGAGGTTTACATACAGGGATCAACATCGGGCTTTCATAAATGAGCACAAGACAGACAATAATGGGACTAAATACAGTTATCAAAGGACAACAGCTACTGCAGCAACACTTCAGACAATCAAACATTGGGGGCCAGTCTTGTTTAGAAAGTTCTAGCAATTTGCCATTCATCTTATCCCCCCAAAAGAATATATCAATCATTATACAAACAACAGAAATAATCAAACAAAGAATAGTTGTTATCGCTATGTAACTTAACCCGCCTGGTTCGTCTACTGTAAGACCTCGACGAGTGATGGCCTCTTCGAGTTGTTTTTGGAAACTGTCTTCTTTGAAATTTAAGATTAAAAAAATAACCGAAGGGAGGGTGTAGATGAGAGTAAATATCAACATTCTTAAAAACAGTTTTTTCCATCTTGAACATGATGATCTTTTGTTAGACCTGCTCTGTAGATTTAAAACAAGATATGGTAAAACGTGTCAAATAGAAAAACAAAAGTAAGAGAGAAGACATTTCAGCTGTAATCTCAGAATACCTTTCATTAATTAGGATTTCATTATTACGTCATTAAAGAAACCGCAAATAGTTTTAGCAATACATTAATGTAAAAAATACTGAACCATCATTGTGTAGTCAGAATTTAAATAAAAAAGTTAAAAACTATTTAAGCATGATTTTCTTGAAATATTCCAAAAAGAAATAAATTACCCTTTTTGAACAGAAAAAAGAAAATGCAGACATCAAATCGTAAAATGTGCTTTGATCTTCATCCATGAAGGCTTCTGTATTTACGTTCAAAACTACCTCCAAGACTCGTGCATTATACGTTTTATTTTTAGTTAAAGGTTTCAACAGCTCACAAAAGTGTTTCATGTAGGATTCACCATCCTCCAGTTTTACGTTCAACCTGTGAAAATAACTTTGAATTGTTAATATCCTTTAATGTGTACGCACATGTATTCTTGAAAGTTAGTATTTCTCAGTGCTTATACTAACTTATTAATAAACTGAATAAAACTTTCTGCTGAAAATGCATCAAATTAGCTATCGTTATAAAATTTTAAATGCTTGTAGTTGGTTTCATTTTTTGCAAGTTTGTGGATGTATCCTTGCATTAGGAAATATTATTCTTTCTAAACTAAATGGTATCAAAGAACGAAAATAGATATTACATTTTTTTTTTATTAAATGCATTCAATGTAAAAAACAAAAATAGGTTACTATACCCTACACATATCTATTATTACTTAAAAAAATACATCATGTGTTCCGGTGTCTGTCATCCAAGATGGCGGCATAAACAATTCAAAGATGGCAGAAACATTTACTGTTTTCTTCTTAACATGCATTATCCGGATTCCAACTGGCCGGCCGAGTCAGACGTCTCCTACTTGGCTACCAGTAATGACATTGAACCAGTCATGTTTTGTGCCGAGGTGACAAAACACCGTACACTATCACACGGAAGGTAGGATCATGAATGGCAAATGGCACTCACAATAAAATACTGTTTTCGACCGCCTTAAACATTACCATAGTGCAATTTTACGATCTTAGGAGAGGTAACACATTATCATGCCATAATATTTATTTAATACACTTCGATGCACATTACAACCAACGTAGGTAGGCTTATTTATATCTCACAGTATCGTAATACATCTATGGTGTTCAATTTGTTATTAAATGAGAAGCGATCATAAAAGAAATATTTACAGAAATCGTTCAATTAATATTCTATGTTATTTTTTACAATCTAAATTTTAAACCAAAATTATGCATACCTCAATATAATGTAATATTTATATTATTTAAATTGTTTTTATTTTTAAAATATGTCTATTTCTAATGTACAATTATTTCCCTTTATTACTAACCTAAAATACGTCACATTTTTTTTCATTTTTTGACTATTACGTCACATGAATGCATTGAATAAGGGTTGAGTTTGATTAGTGCCGTACACAACGTTTATGATGCAAACTAACCCATTTATGATGGGGGCTTCACACAGAGGGTGTATGGAGGGGGCCCAGTTTGAGGAGGGCCCCCAAAATATTTTTTAAACTAAATATTAAGTACATTATCTCATGTCAAAATGTAGTGGCTCTCGAAGATGCCTAAAATCCCTTGGTTCGGCATTGGCTTCACAGAACTATAATGTTGAAAGCTTTGAGATGTCTTTCTTTTTTAAGAGGCCTAATGTTTTCTGCGTCTGCGGCCTTAACTGGATTGATGGAATATTTTTTTTAATTGAAGGTCAGATAAAAGCTACACAACGATTATATCTTTCCGGGCCCCAGCTTGAGGGTTGCCCCAAAATATTGTTTACATTAAATATTAATTTCATTATCTCATGTCATGGTGTCGAATGTCAAAATGCAGAGGCCTCTAAAGAGGCCAGGCCCACAGGGCCCTATAATCCATAGGTTCGACACTGCCGGGTTGGCAGTATTATCTTAGTATATTCTCAGTACGATATGTTGTGCTATACTACAATGTGTATAGCAGTAAGTAAACCACCTGCTAAACATGTAGTGTTTTGCTTAAATTACAGGGACTAACTCACGTGTCTTTTTTTTTAAATAAGTCATGTTGAACATCATACAACATAACATGAAGAACTGTTTGGAAATGAAACCATTAAAATATTATGAAGGAATTAAGATTTATCAATGATAAGGTTTTGTGTGCGCAAATTATGTAGGCTATAGTTGGATATTAGATTCAACGTTTAATAGTCGGGGGTTCTTTTTGTTAAGCTTCTGAGCCCATAATGAGGATTATTCTCTTGGGAATGAGATTTAAGTATTATCGCAGCTTAACGGGGGCCCCAGAAAATCTTTTTTTACATTAAATAGTACGTACATTATCTCATGTCAACATGTAGGGGCCCACGAAAAGGACAAACCCCAAATCCCTAGGTTCACCACTGGCTTCACAGAACTATTATGTTTAAAGCTTTGATATTTCCTGTTTTTAGAGGCCTGATATTTTCCGCGTCTGCGGCCGCAACTGCATTGATGGAATACTATGTTTTTAATTGAAGGTCAGCTAAAAGATGCAAAACGATTCTTTCTTCTCGGGACCAAGCTTGAGAAGCGTCAAAAAATTATCTCATGTCAAAATGCAGGGGCAGCCCCCAAAGAGGCCAAGCCCACCGGGCCCCTAAATCCCTAGGTTCTGCACTGCCGGGTTGGCAATTTTTCTTAGTTAATTGTACTATGCTACAATGTGTATAGCAGTAAATAAACCACCTGCTAAACATTTAGCGTTTTGCTTAACACAAGCACTCACTCACGTCTCTTTTTTTTAATACGCCATGTTGAACATCATAAAACATTAAATGAATAACTGTTTGGAAAGGAGTCCACAAAAACATTATGAAGGAATATGATTTTAAGAGTTGTTGTTTATGTTTACCCATAGTGAGGATTATTTTCTTTGGGAGGAACTATTTAACATATAAACTTTATTTGATGTCTCTATTCTCAAATGTATTTTGCTTACAATAATCTGTTCATGTCCTTGGGGCCACTGCAAGTATATAGACTGATTGTTAACGCGCTAAAATATATATCACCATTTTCAACTCCAACTGTGTGCCTACTCGCCGGTCCGGGTACCGGGCCTTTGATAACTAGTTTATATAAATTATCATTACTTTGATTGGTTGTTTAAAATAACCATTATTAGGTAGTGACTTCTTTCAAGTTCAGCGACGTATCTCTTTGTTGCGAAGAAGTGGGAACCCTAAGTCTTGTGGGACAGTTTTAAATTACAGTGTATTCAGAGAGCGTATAGGGAGAGTGATTGTGTTATCATTAATGCTGTACTGTTTGTGAAGGTTCTACACTTAAATATACTTATAATATAATAACCAAAGCAGGCTATAACTCTAATAAATGAGATAACCCTAGACACACAATATACAGAAAAAAAACACAACATAAGTTGCACTCAAAGTTAAACTAAACGAATGAAGCCGTAACATTTAAAGCACTTAAACTAAACAAACGACACAATAATAACATTTAAATTACTTTACACGGTTTTGTTTTTTAAAAAAATTGAAATAATAATAATTAAGTAAAGCAGTAATGCTAAGTTTTTTGTAAAAAAAAAAAAATTTTAAATGACAAAATCTGTTGCTAATCATATAATTTAAGCATCATTTTTTTTATCTTGTAAAAGAAAATTTTTAACCCGGCAGTAGAGCATTGACCCACAAATGAGACTTATTAAACTGCCACTGACACCCGAAAAACTTCATCAAAACTGGCAGAAAACCCAGCAATCTGGCAGCTCTGATTATCTAGATTATAGTTTATTTTATAGCAAAACATTCTTTATATAGCCTACAAAGTCTTTAGTATATAAACAATTATTATTTTCAAATCTTATTATTAGAGTAGGACTCATTTTACCTCTCTGGGTTGCAACATTTTGACGAACAACATCTTGATTTTTTATTTTCTGTCAGTAGAAATCTACAGCGCAAAGAATTCTCAGTATTTGAGTCACTTTGACCGTCTCTATAATTACAAATTCTGCAATTAAAAAAAATGAATATAGTTTCTCAAATTATAATGTATGTTAATTAACTTATACTTGTTAGAAAATGAAGATCTTTTGAGTGTTATAAAACATGTATTAAACAAATGTCCATAAAGATAATTTTATTTTAATTCAATGCATATTGCATATACGATACTCTGATGTAGGCAGTGTTAAAAGCGTGATGAATTAATTACAGTACACAAATAAATTGATGAAGATATATATATATATATATATGTAATACTACCTGAACCCTGCAAAACTTTGCATAGACATGCCATTGTTCATGTTGAACGTTTTCTTTTATAGATCAATGTAGATATTAGGGTCTATTTATTGATGCTATGAATGTTCTTTTAAAACGTTTATCAACCTGGTAAAATACACACCAATAGATCAATTACAAGTGCATAACTGAGCAATTAGTGCTTGCTGGACTCTTCTTTGCCCCCACCACGGGCTAGTCTTTGACGCTCGCTCCATTTGATTTTGGTCTATTCTGTCCATCACCGAATGGTCCCAACTCACGTATCTTAGCACATGCACTCTCTAGTGAACTTCTTCTTTCACTCCCGAGGTGCATCTGGTCATTAAACGACTCAGCCGGTAATTTCCTGCCACGTGCCAGGGAATGACAATACACAATGCCGGGACATAAGCTCCTAGATTGCCTCCACAATGGCTTCATGCCACACGGGCCATTCTGCCGCCTCTGTTATAGCTTGGAGAAGAGAGTCTGTCAGGATAAAGATGCCAAAGCTCCATCACAAAACAATGAATGTTTTGAGAGACACTGCCATTGTGATGGCTCTCATTTTTGATTCATAAATACAGAGATCCATATGGTCCGGATATATCTACAACAAACATGATGAAATAGCTCTCTGCAGTTTTAGATTTTTTCCTCAGTAAAATTTTCTCCTTCCAATCGATGATCCTAAACTAAGATTGAATCTAAAGTTATAATGTTTGATAATTCTGTATTATTTTATACATGAGAAAATATAAAAAATATTTTTTTTTTAAAACTAGGCAATCACCTTGAATTAATCTCTGTAGGGAACGCCAGTGGACTGTACAAGTACAGCATAAAGATTATAAATATTACAAAGCGTGAAGCAGCTTGTAATCCACCGTCTAAATAGATGCTCTGGCAAAAAATTTCATTATGAATATCATATCCGCAGCACCTGATGATGAAAAAATAAGAATATACGAGTTTTAATTATGCAAATTCTATATAATTTTATAAGAGCTCGAATACCCCGTGACATTAATATTATTACATTGGCAAGATGCAACAGGTTTTCTACCATTTGATCTACTGTTGCGCAATGGCATTCGAACAATCACGAAAATACCCAAGGCCGTAGATCTTTAAAAAATAATTAACTGCATTACATACAGTAATAATATGAACCCCATTTTATAACCGTGATTGTATTCAATTTTTTTATATTTTTAATTTTTTATTATTACTAAAACAATTTAAAATCATTCATTTTATTGCGAATACATCTTGATTAATATGCTGGATAGTCAGTAGCGTAGGAAGATCAGTTCGGCTTGTGTGGCTGCACAGGGCACAAAGCTAGAAAGGGGGGGGGGGCAAAATAGAAATCATAAAAACAATTTTTAGTCTCTAGACAAGATATTGGCGGTTTTATCTGACCCGCAGTACTCTCCCCTCAGTTCATTTAGAGCGATAACGTTCACATTTTATTTATGATAGTCCGTATGTAGTATTATAAAAACTCTGATCTTGGTCCGGCTCTTTAATCAAATTTAAAAGCTCATTTTGAACTTTCAGCAGTTATAAATCTACATTTGTTATCTTTCGTCCTATATTTCACACTGCTCTACAAAATCCAAACAACTCTTTACATTTATCTCATTTGTAAATGAAAAGGTCTGGCTGGAGAAATAAAAGAACAATTGTTAAGTGATGATGTGTAGGTGTCAAACTGCAGAGAAATTGAGGACAAAACTCGCCTATAAATGGTGTTCAGGCACACCTATCAGATTTCAGAATCATTGTGCTTGATATGTACAATTCAGTTATGCAAAATGATGGAATGAACATTCAATGATAAAAAGATGTTTTACGTACATTGTTAAAGAAGAAATTCGAGTTTGGAAATAACATTTATATTAGGCAAACGACGACGGAAGTGATCTTACATGCAAATGAAACATGAAATGTGAAGTTAAAAAATGTTATAATTGTCAAGGTTTCACACTTTAACGAACGGTGGGGGGCGTATAACTCTCGAATGGCGCCACATAAGCAATCTACGGCTTTGCGAATAACGCGGTGGCCGGATAATTGCGAACCGAATAGTCGATACTGTAGAAATAGAA
This sequence comes from Bulinus truncatus, assembly GCA_021962125.1. NCBI lineage: Eukaryota > Metazoa > Mollusca > Gastropoda > Planorbidae > Bulinus > Bulinus truncatus. Next base: position 3,114,989 of record JAGDYQ010000033.1, read on the forward strand.
ACAAAACTCATTGAATCTCATTTTATAGAGAACTAGACGTTATATTCAGAAGGGGGGAATTCTAAGTTTATCACTTTTTATTTCATTTTTATAAGTTTGTATTTTTAGGGTTATTCAAAAATTGACGTTATTTTAAAGGTGGGGGGAGGGGGGGGGGGGAGAAGGTAACCAAAACTTTGACACTTGTTTACAAGGAATTGATTGGGAGCGGGATGGCGGTTAAAATGTGCTAAAATTTGTTGAGGTAGTTAATGTATAAGCCCAAATAGGCTATGAATGGTATAGAAAATTTAATTAATATTAACTATTAAAGTAGAATATTTGAGTTATGAACACACTTAATTGTTACATAAGAAACTTCTTATAAATATTAAAAATTAATAGCATTTTTTTTACCATTCTATTTATACCCTAGCAGAGCTTAATGTTTGTTTGCATTGTTTTAACTATTTAAATGCATTCTAATATTGTTACGACTTTCTCTCTATAAGGTAGGCACTCAATGACACTTGGGTTCGTTAGTTGAATAATATAAGATTTAATCATAGAATACAATGAACAGGTTATGGTAGTCCAGGCGTACCTAGTCACCTCTGCGTACAACTGACCCAGTTGAATGTATTAAACGTGTTATGGCGACGTGTGAAAAACTTGCTGCAACCACCAGTATTACAATGCTATGCATTGTCCAAAAGTCGTGACTTCATCATAAATCTGAAGGGGGGGGGGGAGGGGGGTTTTGAGTGGACCCCCCCCCCCGGGGGGGGAGGGGGTGAACTAAAGTTGCAACAATATTTTTTATTGTAACAATTGTATGCATTGTTATAATGCGTAGGTTCTCAAATTTTTACACTTCGCTAATCACAATGGCAAATGTTTTGTTTTTGTGACTCTTCATAAAAAAAAAACTTTTATTTTAACAACCGACTATGACATTATTTTATTTCTTTTCGCGATCCATTAAACAAAACACAAACTCTTCGTCTCTTTGTCTAAAAGAAAAAAATACAATAAGATAAAGAGATCATTAACTTTAAGTTTTATAACATTGAGAAATTTAATTCTAATTATGCAAGCACATATTCCCGATCCGTTAACTATAAATTATAAATTTATATATTTTGTTGCAACTTCGTCAGAATACGTCCACGAGCAACTTGTTGGTTACCAGGGTTGTTAGTATTGAAGTATTGGTATCGGCCAATACAGTATCGGCAATACTTTTTTAGTATTGGCTGCTGAATTGCCGATCCTTTTTGTAACAAGCATTGATTTGTGTATCGCCGATATATTTTAAACGAACAATTTTCAATACTCGATACCAATACTTTTCTATTGCCACAATGAGCTATCTGCAGAAAAACAATAACAATTTTAATACCTTTTTTTAAAAGTAATCTCCATAAATTCAATCTCTGCTAGTAATCATAGCCATCAACCCTACCAATATTAACACCACCCACCTCCCCACCAAGACAACTTGGATCACAAGGCTGAAGTTGTACAAATCTTAAAGCGTGCTTGCAGTCCACTGAGTGCAGTTCCAACTCAACTTACTCGGCCGGGTGGTGCAGCTTCAGTACAGTCAACAGTATAGATATCTGAATCTACATATTTTTTTAGTTTGTTTTACTGCACAGCGGCAGAACCAGGACGAATTGCTTAATAGCAACAGAAGTAGACAGATATCTTGAAGATAACCCATCAGAAATGCTGTCATTAACACACTACCGAAGCGTTAATTAACTATACCTGCAACTGAACACTGGACCTACGGTTAATGCTGCAGTTGAGCGACTGGTTTCATTTGGGTGGGCGTGTTTTTATGCCATTACGCTCTAGGCTAAGCAATGATCATTTGGAAATGACGGTCTTCTTACGTGCTGCCAAGTGGTGAAGTGATAAGCATTAAAATTGTGCTTTGACATTGTATTTTATTGTTTTTAACTTTAAAAACTTGCACTCATTATATTATAAAAAAAATATTTTGTTATTCTCAAAAGTATTGACATTGTATTGGTATCGATTTTGGCAATACATTTTTACTTGAGTATTGATATTGGTATTGGCGATACTCTTTTCATGAAGTATTGGTATTGGTAATGACAATAACATTTAAGAATATTGTTAACAAACCCTGTTGGTTGCGAGCCTTTGAGGACAACTGCTAAGTTGTCTTTACTTTGGAAAGAAATCGCAACTGATTCATTAACATTTATTTATTGAATTTTCCTATAATTTATTGGTCTTTTTCATTAAAATTGAATCAGCCTAAACAAATGTTGATTACTTACCTGTAACTTATCATAGTTGATTGGTTATTAGCAAAATACGCTGAACAGATTTCTGCATTTGGATTTAATTTTCTTGACGTCCGCAACTGGTCAACTTTAATTCCAAAATCTATCGAAAAAAAAATCAAAGAGAATATTTGATGCTATTTGAATCAAAGCCTAAACCTGAGACCTTAGTGTCATCGTAACAGATGAAGTGTCTGTTTTTAGAAACCATGGCCTATGAAGGGATTGTGTGACTAGCTCAACACTCAAAAACATATACTTAACCCATTTAAAATTGGGTATAATCTAAATAGCTTCGTGCTACTCAACTCACCATCTAAGAGAAATCTCCTAATAAATGGCTCCATGTCTTCTTTACTTATTTCATCCAAGCATCCAGCAGGATCAGCTCTGATATTTACTGGGATTATCTTGAAAGAAACCACAAGTAGAATATCAAACAAATTCTTTTGGTAAAACAGTAAAAGTCTTTCAATCGCCTTATCTTTTGAGCGATACCACCTGTAAAACAAAAATAAAATAAAAATGTTGTAAATAAAGGAAAGTCTCTTTCATTTATTAGATGCTTAGTAACTATAAGTAATCAATATTTCAGATGATAAAAAGGTCAACAAACTGATTACCGATTAATGGCTGAAGAGTAATTTGTTTGAAAAAGAAACCTTCTAGAATTCATTATTATGAGCTAATTATTTACTCTAACTTATAAACAAAGTTTACCTGTCGGGTTGAAAAACATCCCAACTTGATTTGTTTTCTAAATTAAAATCAGGTGCTATGGCAGAAAAGTTCAAATCATACTGCAATATCAATGCTGGACTGTCTTCGTCTAAGTATTCTAGATATTGTTTTATAAACTCCGCTGTGTTGGTGAGGGATAAACTGCAATTCAGTTCAGCAGGGCTTACGTCTAATCCAGCAAACATCACAATTAATGTCGTGAGTAAAAAACTTTTTATGAACATGTTGTCGTGCTATCTGACTGTAATATCAACGCAGAGAAAATCCTACTACTTCCATAACATTGCTACATATATAACTAAACTAAATGCATTCTAATTTATAACTAAAATAAATATATCGTATACATTTATAACTAAACCAAATATATCATATACAACTATAACTTAATCAAATATATTATATACAACTAAAGCTTAAACAAATTTTTCTCATACAACTATAGCTTAAACAAATATTTCATATACAACTATAGCTTAATCAAATATATCATATACAATATAACTAAACCAAATATGTCATATGCAGCTATAGCTTAATCAATTGTATCATATACAACTAAAGCTTAAACAAATATTTCATATACAACCTTAGCTTAATCAAATATATCATATACAACTATAACTAAACCAAATATATCATATGCAGCTATAGCTTAATCAATTGTATCATATACAACTATAACTAAACCAAATATATCATATGCAGCTATAGCTTAATCAATTGTATCATATACAAATAAACCTTCGACAAATATTTCATATACAACTATAGCTTAATCAATTGTATCAAATTGAAAAAAAAAAAGGATTATAGAGTCAAATAAAAAATATCCCTATTTTATTTTAAACTTGAAGGTGTACATTTATTTTTATTACCTTACAAATAAGAATAAAGGCTGTTTTCACCTATTAATATATAGCTATGTGTTTCATCTGGAATTAAATAAGTTGTTGTGCAATGAGTGACTTCAAGTGTAACGCCTTAAAACTTACATTAAGACAATTTTTTCCCGAGAAAAATCGCTCCAACAGTTTTCTAGGAAGTTTTTTTTTCTGACAAGTTGAGCATAAAACCTGGTTTCAAAACCCTCGCTCTCCTTCGTATAGCGTTACTCACTAGACTCTATAACCTGGACAACTGTTCATGTAACTCTTTGCCACGCACTCCTTCTGTCCTACTTTCTTTTTCTCCATGGCCTTCTCCGGACATTCATATCTTTTGTATGAAAATTGAAAGAAGTGCATGAGTTTACTAATGTATAATAAGAATTTTTTTTTTCATTTAAATGTTCTCAGCAGCTAAGATTTCAGACTGTGTTCTATTGTTAATTTGTATAACTAAGATGCAAAATAAACTTTTATCAAATAGTGGGTCGAAGGGGGTAACATTGTCGAACAATGTATTGACGTGAAGTTAACATGACCCAGTGGTTCTAAAAGCGCATACAGCGATTATCAAGAATCAATGAATCGAGATTACATGCTGCAAAATTAAATTTTTTACTAACGACAGGTGAGTCTCGTAGCGCGATAGTTTGGGAATCTCTAATAAAAGCTTATATTATCAATCAAATTTTGAGACGGTTTTGCGGTATTAAAAAAAACTGATTTTTAAACAATATTCCCAGCATCGTCAGACACTAATTTTCATTTTCCTGCAATAGTTTTGTACTATTCTATATCCTTATTGTTCTACCAGTCAGATTCGTCTATTTTATATCTGTATAGGAAATAGGCTCTCAAATTGTGAATAGATAGAGATCCGCCGGTGGATTGCAAATAACTCAGCGAATTGTTCCTGGGTCGCACATAATTAACTTTTAATTAAACGATTGAAGATCTGTAAGCGCATATCAAGGAGGTTGAATACATGGAGACGGCGTCTGCTATCAGATGGTACCAAGCAGCTGAATCCAGTGGGCGCAGCCTATCGCCGCCATGTTCGACTCAAAACATTCCACCAGCTTTCATTACGTTACCAGTTTTCTCATTCTAGAAACGACTCCAATGAGCTTTGTATCTTGTCATCATTTTTTTTCTAAAGTCTGCTAAGGCCCTAGTTAATTTCTAGTGGACTAGTTATTCTAATGTGTCAATTACAAAGCGCTGTTAAGCTGTTTATACGATCAGCTAATAGATGCCTATAAAGCTTATATTATACGCTATATCGAAATAAAGCCAGGGTAAGCCAGGGTAAAAATTGTATTTTTACATAATATTTTGTATTTATCCTTTGATGTTTATTGCAAAGCACTTGATCAAACAATGAAAAATGGCTAGCACTAAGCAGCGTAAACTAGACTAAAAACAATCCTGTCAATATTGCCTTTCGAAGCGTTTCGAAGCAATCAGTAAATCAAACGATAGCAACAAACTATCAATACACAAAGAGAGGGGCAAGGGGGGAAATGCCCATGGGCCCGGCGAGTTTTAGGGGCCCAGACAGAGCTGGCCAATCAACTTTTGAAAATATTATTATCAGCACGATGGGGGGGGGGCGTGATAGCCCTGCCCAGGGGCCCAAAATTTCTGTCGGTGGGCCTGGATGCACATTTAAAAAGCCATTAAAACCTGTTTTACGACAAGAATCAAACATGAGCCTGCCATTTGGCGATTCACGTATACCAGCTATGTATGTCTTCGCATTGCACCATGTCAATATTTATGTACATTGTGAAACGTTGTTGAAATCGTGGGGATATTGTGTTACATTGTAGTACATAGTGGATTATATGGTACATTGTGGTGCATTGTGAGACATTGTGGGACATTCTGATACATTGTTGTACATTCTGTTACAATGTGAAACGTTGTTGAAATCGTGGGATATTCTGTTACATTGAATAGTACATTGTGGGGCATTGTGATACCTTCTGTTTCATTGTGGTACATTGTGCCCTTCTACATTCCCCCTAGTTTCACCCTTCAACTTAGAGCCACATGGGTTACTCGCTCTCCTGACTGGGCCCCTGGACTCTCCCTGGACATGATCAAACCACGACCCCCTGGTGCGTTTGGTTTGACCCCCTAAACTTCTCCTTAGAGTCTGGGCCCCTTGACCTCATCGGCATGATGATGGTTCCTGTGGTCTACTGGATTAGACCAAGGGGCCTTGGCATCCTTTATGTTACCAATAATTAAATCCACTATTGGATTTGGGAGGACCATAGCCTCTAAAGGGCCCCGATAGTAGTCAGAGTCTACATAGACGGTGGCTATTGGGGCCTCACTAACGGTGCCGTCAATACATTTGTATTGGGCCCAGCGACCCGTCATCGCTCCCTCTCCTACCAGGGACTCCTTCACGGCGGCCCCTGAACAACCTGAGTCCCTTAGGACCTTAACATTGAGGCCATTTACGCGGCCCTCTATCACTGGGAGGTTTTTCTCCCCTGCTCCTACTTCCACTACTGCCCCCATAGGTATGGGCCCTACCCCTCTAGCAAAGGGCGCATTTCTCTGCAGCTTACATGAAACAGAGCGGTGCCCTGGGACCCCGCACGTGTAGCACACCGACTTAGCATTGGTCGGGTGACTAAACACCCGGTTCCCTCATCCTATCTTTAGGAGCCTCCCTCCTATCATCTACCTCACTTGCTGGGGCCCTTTCGGCCTCAACCGCCTCTCCTTCCCGGCTTGAGGAAGACTCGCGGCCCTTGCCGTGGCGAGTTTCCCTGTAATTCTCGGCCAGGGCGAGCATTTCGTCCCATGTCCCTGGCTTACGCTCTTTTAGGAACATCTGTAACCCACTAGGGGCCCCGTTCATCAACTGCTCCATGAGCAGGAGGTCCATTAGGCCATTAAAGGTCGGCTCTGTCCCACTGAGCTCAACCCACCTCGTCAGGAGGTCAGCTAGACGTGCACGAAATAGGGGGTAGGTCTCCCCTCTTTCTAAATGGGCCCCCCTAAACTTCCGTCTAAAGCTTTCCTCCGTATAGTCGTATGACTTTAGGAGGGCAGCCTTCAATGAGTCAAAGTCATTTGACTCGTCAGCCGTCAAGCGGGTAGCTGTCGTCAGGGCCCGTCCAGTGAGAAGTGATGTCAAGCAGGGGGCCCACTCATGTCGTTCCCAACCCGCGGACAGAGCGTATCGTTCAAACCTACGGATGTAGGCGTCTATCCCTTTCGCATTTAGCGTGTTTTATGGCCGTATAAACATCGCACCCCAAGCCTATGAAGTACTGTACGTACTCCTCCATAGACTTCATGGTTGGTGACGTTAATACGAGCCTAAGATAAGTAACGGTTAACCCAGACAAAGCCCGCCGTGCAGCTTAACACGCAGTCAGAGCACTCACAAATGATCACAATCAAAACAAGTGTGTACAGCAACAAAATATATTTATTTACAGAGCCACCAGTCCGTAACAGAGATCTGGTGGTCTTTAAAATCATAAGCAAAAGTAATCCAAAAATGCCAAAGATTAATCCAGTATCAATGAATAGAATTAAAGGGACGTTCTCTCGATAGATCACCCTTCTCTCTCTCTATCTCTCTCTCTCTCTCTCAGAGACACAACAATCGACCCTCTCCTCAGAGAGCCCACAGTCGAATGTCTATGAATCTATCTTACATTACTCAAACACTTTCTTCCACGTGACCCCTAGCCAATCAATTATAATATCTGTTTCTTTCAAATCAGGGGGTGGAGCCTAGATGGGGAGGGGGGGGGAGAAGTACGTCATACCGACAAAGACAGAAGTAACTGGACATCCGTCCCTTTGTCGGCCTTTGAACAGGAGCCCAGTGGTCAGGGAGAATTCCCCGTGGAATGTAACGTATCTCTGCCAACTACTGTCCTGGTCACCGAGGAAAGTTATTCTTCCCCTTTCCGCCGACCACCTGTGGTGTGACGCAATTACGAGGGTGGGGTAAAAAGGGTGGAGAACTTGAGAGCGGGAACGTATATTACTATACATGGTATAATATACGTCTTAATGTTAGTAATACTATTAAGTTAAGGGTTGGAGTAAGGGGGATGGTTTCGACAGATTAGTCACAACCCGTGACAGTGGGTACATTCCGTTTCATTGTGGTACATTCCGTTTCATTGTGGTACATTGTGGGAGATTGTGGTACATTGTGGGACATTCTGGTACATTCTGTTTCATTGTGGTACATTGTGGGACATTGTGGTACATTGTGGGACATTCTGGTACATTCTGTTTCATTGTGGTACATTGTGGGACATTGTGGGACATTCTGGTACATTCTGTTTCATTGTGGTACATTGTGGGACATTGTGGTACATTGTGGGACATTCTGGTACATTCCGTTTCATTGACGGCAACAATCATAAACATTAGGCTCTATTTTTGCCAACGACATTGTGTCATCATCTAGATGTTTATTGCATATCACAACAGCACTGCTTTACAGCAACAGTATTAAGCACAAACAAATTAACTAATTAGCATTATTATTATAGTGACTAACTGATGAAGCAATTTCCCGTTTTCTTGTCGTTGTGTACAACCGTACGCCAAACAAGAGGGCATTTATTACTTAAAAAAATTATAACACAGTGTTTTATAACGTTCAGAATAGTACAATAATATAACATACACACTACACAGCTACCAATGTTTTGAGTCGAACGAGGCGGCGATAGGCAAAGCCCACTGGTTTCAGCCTAGTGACGTCATGCCGCCTCCAGTAATTCAACCTCCTTGGTGCATATTATAACCATTCTTGCCAGGATTTATAAAAATCTAAACGTTTGTTGATCTGCAATATAAATGTTTAATGTACATGTAATAACTTATTGATATTTTTGTTTCATTGTATTTATTTAAGGTTTTGTGTATTTGGCGGTTCAAAGTATTGATTTTTTTTAAAACTAATATGTATAACATTATATGATTTAAACCTTTAAAGCTACTTGATATTAGACCAAGTAAGTTTATTGGAAATAGTAAATCAATTATTTTGTATGTCTCAATATTTTAACAACACTCTGATACACAATTTTTGTTCAATTTTTAATCCACTTCATTCTCTTTCCACAAAATATGTGACCTTGGCCTGCTCACATAAATGCATTTTTGATTGCAAACAACATCTGTTTCATTCACTCAATACTACTTCAAAACATATGCCACGTAGTCTGATTTTCCTTAAAAAACAACATTTTTTTAGATGAAAGTTGTGAAAAATAGGTGCATGAAAAAAGTAGGGTTGAATTAGGAAGTTTCTTAAACAGCACTTGAAGTACATTTGTTCGCAACCTAACATGCCAGGGGTACCGGCGGACATACTTTCAAAACCTTGGGGGAACAGTAGCGAAAAAGTTTGAGAGTCGCTGACGTAGACTACCTAAATTAGATTACATAATTGTAGATTATCTATATTTAAACTATTTAACAGGTTATAACACAAATAAGACCCCCCCCCCATTTCAAGTTGGTACATTGTATAACATATAAACGTCTTTAAAAGTTCTATTAGTAGGATACTTTGTGATTCAGTTTTACATGTTATTTTTTTTAAATAACGACTTTTGATTTTAATGGAATAGCGCCAGTGTTCATGTTTTTTTTAACACCTTCTCGTTGTTGTTCAGTTTTAAACGGATGTTTTTATGTTAAGCTACTCAATGAAACACAATAGAAAAGTAATTAATACTTTGAATACCTCATTATTATCAGCCTTCTTATATCTACAATGATCTGATAACCAGGGTTTTCAACACATAATTCGATATGATAGTCTGACAATCATCACAAATAGCTGCCCAGGAAAAGCAATTTCTAGTTTTAAGTCAATTTTTACTCTTTTTTTTAGGATGTTCATGGCGATTCGGGCATGTCTTGAGTGGAAGGGGGATGGTGTTCTAAGAACATGCAGTTATACAAAATGCCCCCTTTTTGTAATTTTGTACATTGAGACCCACTGCGATTCTGGCATGTCTTGAGTGGAAGGGGAGGTGGCGGGCGGGGGAGGGAGGGAGGGAAGGATGGGTGTGGGGCTAAGTGAAAGAGAATTGATTAATTATAAAAAAAAGAACTATTGAGAAAGAGTCCTTTAAAATATTATGAATGAATTAAGATTAGTCAATGATATGGTGTTGTGAGCGTGTAACGGGTCCTTATAATGAAGATACTTGTAGAAGGTGTAATAATTCAGACAACACAAATCACGAAGTTAACTCCAGTGAAGTAACATCAAACAATCATTTAATACTTGAACATAAACTGACATAAAGGTGAAATCAGGAGGAGTACAAAAGCAAACTGTAAATATGCATCCATCTACATAGATGCCCAAAGCTAGACTCTACTAGAACATGCATCCTCATCCTAAGATGCACAGAGCTCGACTGCTTATAAAACAAACCATGTGCTCCCAACTGTCGGTTTTAATATACGTCATTAGTACCAAATGACGTATACACTAAAGCTCCCAATATTTACACTCAAGATGGCGGAATGACGCCATGGATACTTAGACTATATTATTTCTCCACAGAGCGCATCACCATTTTCAACTCCAACTGCGTGCCTAATAGCCGGTCCGGGTACCGGGCCTGTTCAGCTAGTATATATATATATATATATATATATATATATATATATATAACACTAGACTTCTATATTTATGATTTGTTAAGAACGATGTCAGTACGTTAGCATTAAAAAAAATCATCGATTATATATATATATATATATATATATATATATATAATTTTTTTTATTCTTTGGTGTCTCACCCCTTGAAATGTGTCTCTTGGGTACAATGAGTGAATTAGTGAAGTTATAGCTCATTTCAACAACATTTAGAGGTCTCCCAAGAGCTTTTAAAATTCCAGTATTAGGCCAACATAAAAATCCAGACGAATCGTTGCTCAAATAATTTGCAGTTTTTGCATGACATATATGAATAAAATGCAGTTTAAATATACATATATTTACCTCATTGCTACCATTAAGTAGAGTTGAAAATGTGTGATTCTTAAATAGAAAATGTAATAAGTGCGAGAAAATATATAAAATACCTAATGTGCATCCTCAAGCAAAACAAATTCTGCAACACGACATCGCAGACGAAGCATTATATCACAAAAAGCTGCTGCAGTGCTGGACAGAACGAACACCAGCATTAGAAAAGCAACAATGATACTTGCATCCACATTAAATGAAGCTGGTGTTCCGACATCTGACACAGTATTTTCCAAGAGCACAATGCATCGTCATCGCAAGCTTCGTCGTCAACAAACTGCAGCACGTATAAAAGAAGACTATATTCCCTCAAAATCAATTGTTCATTGGGATGGTAAGCTATTGCCCGATGTTACCGGAGAGGTTACCAACAACGTCGATCGATTACCTGTCCTGCTCTCATCACTTGTCGATGGCACTACAAAACTTCTTGGTGTTCCCAAGTTAGCATTCCGGTCCGGGTCAGGACAGGTAGCTGCTGATGCAGTATATGAACATATCAAATCGTGGAAGTGCGAACCTATGGTCATCGGCATATGCTTCGACACTACGGCTTCCAATACTGGAAGACTCAAAGGAGCGTGCAATCTGTTAGAAGTAGCCCTGGGACGTAATCTATTATGAAAGTACTCCTTTCCGATGCATTCAATATTTGTCTTGGACCATCCACTGGACCAGAGATTTTGTTTTTTAAGAGGTTTCGAGAAAAATGTCCAGAATTAAACCACACACTCGAAGCCAGATCCGCCCCTTTGGTAATCTTGTCTGATTCGATTAAAGAATATATCAAATGTCAACTTGAGGTCAGTCATTCACGTGATGATTATTTGGAATTTCTTCTGCTTGCTGCACAAATGGTTGGGTTGGAGGTTGATGTCAGCATTCGCAGACCTGGTGCCCTACATAGGGCAAGGGTGGATGGCGGAAGCAATCTATGTATTGGAAATCGAACTATTGTTTGCAGGCAACGAAACCATCTTTTAGTTAAAAGCTCTAGAATTACAAGGTATTCAGTGCTTTAATTGGTTTACCATATGTGTTTATCTTCAATCATGGTTTTCATGCAGGCTCACCGCAGATGCACATGTGAATGATATCTTGTTGATAAAGCGTTTATACGAATATGATGATGCTGTTTTTCGATCGACTGGATTTAAAATGATGGTGCGTCACTCGTGGTACTTGAGTCCGGAACTGTCGACGCTTGCGTTATTTTCAACCATTTTGTCGGACAAAGAAAAAACTGGCCTTGTTCGGACAATGCAATCAGAACGTGGACCGCATCTCATAAAAACACTACCAAAAGTGTTGTTGATTTGCGTGCTTCTACCACATTTTTTGAAACATCCAAAATTGATGCCAGTTTTCTAGATGTTCCTGTTGAAGCATGGTAAGATACACCATCTTTTAAAGTTGCAGCAGATTTTGTAAAGAATCTAGCTAGTAGCATTGATACAAAATTTCAATTACAGTATCACCAAGGACGAAGAACAAAAACAATTTTTGCTCCAAGTGGTTGAAAAACATCGGAAAAAAATGTGCAGAGTGTAATCGTGAACAGCGGGCTAAAATTTAAATTTGAAGAACTTTTTTTAAATTTTTGTCTACCCTAAAGTACAAAGTACAAAATAAATAGTAGGAATGCTTTTTTGCATTGCTTATTATTATTATTTTTCAAGCAGATTGACATTCTTTCAAGAATTAACTTGACAAAATGAATAAAACTTTGTTTTTCATAATTTTTTACTTAAATTTCAAATTTAAAAACATAAACCATTCAAGATTTATATATTTTGTTTCATTTAATATTATAAACAATACTAAGCATCAATTTGTTACTTAATACATCAGTTTCGCATGTAATGCAACATTAACGCTGTATTAGATTTGACCGCGAGTGATTTTACACCAAAATCTAGAACTTTAAACCTCTTGGGGGACTTCTAAACATTGTCCAAATGAGCTGAAATTTTGCAGGTTAACTACTGTTACCATACGGACATATTCTGTGGAGTGAGACGTCAACATATCAAAACTTCATTTTTTTGTGACGTCCTAATATATATATATATCAACATCACATTTATAATATTTAAAAAATAATATTTAATCGATAGGTTTGGTAAAATTATTTCTTTACTTCACTTAACTTTTTTTTAAAACCACGGGAGGTAATTCAAAAGTCACAGAGTTCTAACTTATATATTGTCAGTATTTGTTTCAAAATAAATCAATCCGCTATGTACATACTAATAGTATGTCAGTATTTAAATTTTATTAACAAACGTTATCGTTAAATATTTCTCTTTAATTTAGTTTGCAAACTATTATATCTTCAGTATTTTGTTTAACAAACATGTAAACAGGATTCACGATATTAATCATAACTTCGAAAGCACTACATTAATAAACATAAATGTAGAAACATGTCTTAAACAACTATATACAGATTCATTAAGTTTATAGTCTTAAATGCTTGATAATTATTATTCTAAATTTTTTTTTATTATAATTACTTTTACCCGCCACTAAGCTAAGTGTATATCAGTAACTCAATATATTCAAAAAAAATTCTCAGAAAATTATACATATTTTTCCTAGACAGTTTCTTTTTTTAAATTATAATTAGCAATGGATTTGTTATATGACATTCCCCTCTCCCAAGGTCATTCCCTCTCCACTCTCTCTCCAAGTCTTTCTCCTATTTCTAATCCCCCATTGATTTCTGCATGTCCAGATGTCACATAATCCCGTACAACCCACATTCTAAAAAAAGATGTCCCAGATGTTATAAAATGCAGCTATGCTCTGATGATCACATTTTTAAAACATATTTGGTTATAGATTTTTTTTACGTGTCATTACGTCAACGTGTTTGAACATTCTCTGGTCAAAAGAATTTTAAAAATACTATTTATTCAAAATGACGTATTTTTTAACACATGCATTTATTAAAACAGTAGGTTGTGCAGTCTTTTTTTTTTTTAGTTTGGAAAGGTTTTTTTTTTAGTATGTTAACATTTTAGATTAGTTTCAAAATTCTAGTAAAAACAAGTTAAATAAGCCTGTTCCATTCTGGACACAGGACGTGTAAGCGCATTTTTTGTATGATGTATAAGTACGTATGTTAGCTTTCAGTAAATATTTATCTTAAATCTAACTACAAGTGGTTTGTGGTCACTGAAATAGGAATCATAATTGAAAACATTCTAAACTGTAGTCATTTAATCGTCCGAAAACTCCGTCAATTGTTGCATTGCTCTGATACTTTTAATTAAACTCAGAACCCAAGCCTACTATTTCACTTGATGAGTTTCTTAATAAATAAAATTAAATATGTATGGCTAATAGGTCACAATCTTGTCTAAATCAAGGGAAATTACTGATGCTAAATATAGTACACAATAACGGAATTTGGCACCAATTTTGGACCACTTTCCGAAAAAATATAGCTCTGATAATTTCAATAAAGCTCAGAACCCAATGACGATGCAATATTTTTACTATTTCATTACGAATTGATGAGTTTGTTAAGTATTTTTCGAAAATAAAATTATTGTGGCTGAAGAAAGAATACTATACTGCGCCTGAACACGTGTGATGTCAATCTTTGTGAAACTACGTGCTGCAGTATTTCGCACCAAATGCATAGGTTATTGAACGTATAAAGTGTAGAATGGGGCCATGAAAATGACATAATTATAGCTTATATAGTAACAAACGGTAAAAACACTGATGCCCAGCCCTCAGAGGTCAGATCGCGAAAGGAACATTTGATGCAGGAATGACAGGCCAAGACGTACAAAATGGAATATACATCATGGGTCTAGGACTTATGGTTGCTGAGATCTCGTGTGATGACAGACGGGCAGACAAAACGGGGACAATAGCGCATTTTTTCTCAAAAATGCGCTAAAAATATTTATATACAATTATTTAACTGTCATGTTTTCTCTATCTATCAATATCTTAATCAAAGGCGGCATCATAGCATCATATTAAAAATTTATAGGACTCTGTAAGGACAGTGAAAATAGATAGATAGACATAGATAGATAGACAGTCATATTGTTAGATAGATAGACAGATAGATTGAGTGATAGATTAATAGACAGATAATTAAGTAGACAAACGAATTGCACGGACAGTGAAAATAGGTCAGGACTGATGATTAATAGCAGCAGCGTGTAGAGTTAGGTGTTACGTAATTAGACAGGTGGGAAGACGAAGGGACAGCGTTGGTCAGTTGTAGGGACGCGGAGATATACAGGTCACGACAGAAAGAGAGGGGGCAGTGTAGGTTTTGTTAAGTTTGAAGAAGGTAGTTAATTAGGAAGAAATGAAAGTATGAGTAGGAACAGTAGTATTGTATTGACGGAACGACAATTGATGTAGTAATTTATTGTGTAGAATTTATTTAATATTTGATGTTCACTCTTGGATATAAGTGCTTTAGATCATTCAATAAAGTGATTTTAATTAATAGAACGGAGTTTGTGAATTTGCATTAGTTGTGTGTAAAGATAGAAAAGGAAAGAAATTAATTAAATATAAATGAAGAAATAAAGACACTATAGCCATCCCTGACAGACTCCTTGTTTTAAACCGGGTGGGGGGGTCTTTTTACTAACTACCCAAGGGCTATTGCCAAGTCTGGCTCTCTATTAAAATGTCTAACATTCCAACAGTTTTATTCAATTAGAAAGTATAATATTAATTTATACTTTATTTTATAAAACATATGTTACATCAACTGAAAACTTCGATCTTAATGTATAACTTCAATTAAAAAAATCTTTTTTACATACCCACCATAGCCGAGAAGAGGCACAACGAAAGATGTATAATGATTTTTTGAAATTTACTACATAACATGAAACAAACAGATTGATTTGCTTACATATTGTCTGACACGGAGCCACCAATAAAAAGATTGGCTTCAACAATGGGATTTTAGGGCAAATGGCCACATTCGACGACCAAGATAATTATCGTTGGTTCAATTTATCGCCAATAAGAAAAATGGGCACATTTTCTTAATCATTGATAAAAATCGATGCTAACATTATCTCCGGTCAAGTTCAAAATGTGTTTTACTTAAAATATTTAACAAATAGTCTTTTCACTTTGGCATGAATCTATAAATGTACCCAGAAACGTGGTTCTATGGTACGCACACAACACAACAAGATAGAATAATAAACGAGTTACGAAAAAAACATAATGGAACCTATTTACATTAGCTTTTGTATAGAGTGTAAAACCTTTACATAACGTTTTAAGTGTAAAATTTATTTCATATATTCTTTATATTTGTCTTATATTGTATAGTTTAAGTTATGTATACTATTTTTAAGTGCTGGCGACTTGATTTAGCTGTGGTAATAGTTTTCGTGGACAGTGTAGTCCTGCATATGGTCAGCGGCAAGTGGGTCGAGCAATGACTACAGAAAGGAAAAGGTTTGTAACAATGGTTATAACTGAGCAACTTATCAATGATATATGTCTCTTGGCCTCTCCCCCCCCCCCCAATTATAATTGTATTTTAACTACACTTAATACTAATTATTATTTGTTATGAAAAAGATCTGCCATGAATTTTTTTTTATGTTTCATGCTGAACCAGAGCCAGTTAATTTGATGGCAACCCAATGAAAAGAACTGATAGTATATTTACTCACCCTACTGGGCACATACATCTGTTCCTCAAGTCACGACCCGATCACAATCCATCGATCTACAATAATAGAAAAAAGACACAATCTGTGCCCACCTTTTAGGGTGAACCTCCATATTTCTTTTTGTTTGACGGGCGACTTGTGTAATCTACGAGCAGTGGTGCAGCTAAGTAGGAGCGGCCCATTATAGGCTACACCTACTACTCAACATTTCAGTTCGTCTGGCAACAGAATGGGGCAGAATCGTTAGAGTCACCCAGCCTCCTAGATCTATTCATTAAATATCAGTGGTTTAGTCATCAGTAAAGATTAATATTGTTAAATGCTCTATAGGACAAATAATCAAACACACAGGCTTAGGTTCAATAAGAGCATTTAATAATGTATGCACAATCAACAATTATAATAGTCACTGCT
>JAGDYQ010000033.1:3134564-3163235 GCA_021962125.1 Bulinus truncatus
AGTCGATTTTTGTGAATAGCAATCGGACTTAGTGATACCCAGTCGATTGCTGTGTCTCGGAGTGAGAGAAAGTGAGATATATATATAGAGAGAGATAGAGAATAGAGAGATAGAGAATATATATATATAGAGAGAGATCTAGGGTGGACACGCCCCTCCATTTATTGATCATTTTACATTGGATTACCACATTACTTGTCTTTTTGGATTATTTTTGATCTCTTGGAAAGGCCACCAGACTTCCGATACGGACTGGTGCCTTTGTACCGAATAAACAGTTATTTGTTGTACCCACGACGTTGTTGAGTTGATCATAGTTACCTGAATTACCTTAATTGCTGTGAAGACTGTGTGAGTGGCAGGAAGATAAATAAAATACGGGTCGAACGTTGAGTCGGCCCTCATACGCCTAGACACAAGCCCAGGTTACCCTTCTCGGGATCCTTAATATTCTGAGGGCCCTTCAAGGGATCCTTAACATCTTGGGTCTCGCGAGCGGGGCCTGTAACAGGCTATATCGAAACCAAAACAATATCGATTAAAATAAAGAAACCCGGATATCGATTACAGAAATATGAATTATTTATAAAGTTTAAATTATTTTTCGATATAGGACTGTAAGTATATTTCTTGCATGACATGTTGCTTATTAATAAATGAGATCGCAATTTATGATGACCTTATATTTAAAGAATGTTGTATGTTCCACTTGTCTCTCTTTTCTTTATTTATTTTGTATAAATTTTTTTTTGTAAATGTTATGTTTATAAGTTGAGGAAATACCTTTTTACAAAAGAGTATCTTTTTTTAGAAATTTTTGTAAAAATCATTTCCTAAACTTATTTTTAGAAAGGATTTTTTTTTATTCCCAATATCAATAAGGCTTCTGGCTAATTTCTTAAAGAAAGTATACGTGTTATTCAATACATTCCTTCAGTAATACCGTAAATTGCTACTATTTTGTAGTAATATTATTTAGACTATACAAAGATAAACGCAATTATTAATGCAATGAAAGATATGACTGGTGATATTACTTTGTTTATTGTAGGATAAATACATTATCCAAAGAAAAAAAACGAGATAAAAAATCCAACAAAAAAAAAAAACAACAACAGAAATAGAAATCATAAGCAAGTAAATATTTTAATAATAAAATGTGTTTCCAGTAAATTTTGACCGAGTGCTACATCATCAACCTCATCCCTACACTGATATATTGGTTGAGATTGAGGAATTTTTGAGTATTTACTTATAAAATAAGGACATAAGTATTTAGGATAAGTAAAATGCTATTTATGTAAAAACAAACAAAGGAGGTAGGTACAAAACATGCTCTTCTAATGGACTATAAATGTGTATCAGTGTTTAATACGTTTAAGGGGAGATAATCCTTTATGTCAACGTATTACAAAACAATTTGTACAAATAATAGTCGAGAAATGTCTAATGTAGCTAGTTTTCTAGTTTGTTAGTTGTTTTTTTTTGTTTTTTATAAATAGATATTTATATAGTTTTACTACCAGCCATCCATATATATATACACTGTACATTGATATATATGAGATTTCATGCAAATCGTTCACCATTTACACAAATTCTGGTTGCAGAAATAGCGTTTATAACTTAATTTTATGTAACTACAAGTTACGAAAAACCGTAGTATAGTAATTAGAATATCTTTGCAAGTTGTTATCAATATTTCGATTTAGCTTTGGACAATGTATGCTCAACTTCCTTCTTTTATTTGCTCTTCAGGCATGAAAGCTTGCTTTGGTTATAAATTTCAGTGTCTAATCTTTACTGTTACACGTTGATATAGCATAGCGAGAACAACAGATCTGATATAACCCTATCCAAATAGCCAGTTTATAAAAAAAAAAGCTATTACCATAATGAAGAAAAATAGAATTAACACAAATGATGAGCTGATTTTCTTTTCATTTTACGTTGGATCTAACACGGGAAATGGCGAAAAAATATCATATATTTTTTTTTATTTCCTTTTATTTATACCATCATAAAGTGTTTTAAAATGGAATGAATCTTAACAAAAAAAGTTTATTTTGAAAATCTTGCTTGATAAAAGTAAAATTAGATTTGTTCATTTTAGCTGAAATGATAAGTAAAAATGTAGACTTTTTAGGATATTTTTATTTAAATTCCATATCCTGTAGACAGACCATAACATAAATATTTACTTATTACAATTAATTTGTTATACTGATGATTCTGTATGTATTCATAAGATGGAGAGGTTGCTTTGGGGTTTTCATTTTAAGCTTGTAACAAAACAATTAACAACAATCTGATAATGGTAAAGTACAACAATTTTTATATTTCCCGGTACTAAATACGAAAGTAAAACTTGGTTCATTAATCTGAGGGTTGGGGTTACCCTCGTCCACAGCAGGAGCCTCAACGATCTGAGGGTTGGGGTTACCCTCGTTCACAGCAGGAGTCCCATCCTCGTTCACAGCAGGAGCCTCAACGATCTGAGGGTTGGGGTTACCCTCGTCCACAGCAGGAGCCTCAACGATCTAAAAGTTGGGGTTACCCTCGTTCACAGCAGGAGCCTCAACGATCTGAGGGTTGGGGTTACCCTCGTCCACAGCAGGAGCCTCAACGATCTGAGGGTCGGGGTTATCCTCGTTCACAGCAGGAGCCTCAACGATCTGAGGGTTGGGGTTACCCTCGTTCACAGCAGGAGCCTCAACGATCTGAGGATTGGGGTTACCCTCGTTTACAGCAGGAGCCTCAACGATCTGAGGGTTGAGGTTACCTTCGTTCACAACAGGAGCCCCATCAATCTGAGGGTTGGGGTTATCCTCGTTCACAGCAGGAGCCTCAACGATCTGAGGGTTGGGGCTGTTCTCGTACACAGCAGGAGCCTCAACGATCTGAGGGTTGGGGTTATCCTCAAATTCAAACTCAGAGATAGCCCATGATTCCTCAAAGTTTTCCAGTTTATATTTTAAATCAGCTCGAAATCTAGTTTAAAAAAAAATCACGTTAATAACTTTATAATGTTTATGCAAACAAAAAAAAAGTAAAATGAATAGATAAATAAGAACAATTAAGAATTATTACAGCCTTACCAATATAAATATTGCAATAAATCATATGTTGCTTATAAAATTTATGCAACATATTAAGCATTTCACATCATTGTATTTTCAGTATTTTTTTTCGCTTAAATCTTCATTCTATTAATATATGTCTAGTGCTTTTAATCAATTTCCGGCATACACATTATTATTATTTCGATATTTATTTTCTCTTTTAACCGACACTGATAATTCGCAATATACTTTTTAAGGTTTACTATATTACTGATCGAGCTAAGGCTATCAAAGACAAAACCATTTTGGGTGAGAAGCAGCCGTGCTTAAAAATTAGGAATTAACTATGGTTTTAAATATCCGGTTCAGTGATACTTTGATAAAATCAAATCAATTGATTGCAGGATACTCGCTGTTTATGATGAGCTATCTTTAAACTAAGCAATGTAGAAATTGGATACAGTCAAAATTAACACGTAAAGCAATAGATTTTAAAATAAGGATCTCAGCAAAATCGTTTTCTAAAGTTTTTTAATAACTTAAGTTGTCAAGGCTTTCTTGTACTGATGGACAGATGTAAAGATATAAGAAAAAAACTAGCATCTGGCTAGTTATCGGTTTAGAAACCAGTTTAACGAATAGCGACATTAGTGACTGAAAGAAACTGATTTGGTAATGTGAGGGAAATGACAAAATCATTGTTAAAGTTAATGTTTTCAATATTTAAAATTTTGTCACTGTGACTGATTTTTTGTGTTTTTTTGTCTAATGCTCTGTTCTGAAATTAGTCATTACGCCTAATTCTACTTGTTGTGTTTCTGTCCCAACGTCTTCCGCTAGATCATTGAGCGTCCAAATAATTTAATGTATGTTAAAACATTCTAAAGGAAAAAAATAAAGATATTCACGCTAATGCTTTTTAAAAACTTATATCATTTAAAAAAATATTGACATTGTAAAATTCGAATCGAAAACCGCCATGTATGATTACAACTTTCAAAGATCATGTTGGCATAGTCAGAAATCGTTGCCAGTGTACATGTTATGGTCCAAGCCCGAAGTTCGGCCGGTTCTCGAATAGGCCGGCCATTTTGCACTCTGGCCGAGGTTTGTGGCCAATCGCCGATATACTGAAAATGGTCGGTGTATATGCTACTTTGGCCGGCCAGTTCGTGAGCTAGAGGGAAATCCCTGGCCAATATTCAAAGTGATGATGCAAGACTCTCTGGCACAGCTAATCATCTACTGTAATAAAAACTAATTTGACTCATTTGCAATTTAGTATAATTAATAATCAATATAATATGATTATCATTATAATATATTAACGGCCAAAATCTTTCATTGCCTTTTTCTTCCGACTCTGGCCGATTGCTCCATGCTATTTTGCAAACTGGCTGGCCAATTCCCTAAACCTGGAAAAGATCGGACATTGCGATATTGGCCACTTTCCGATTTGACCGGCCAGTTACCACTTTGGCCGATTTCGGGCTTTGGCCGTAATATTTATATATATATATTTATGATCGAGGCCTAAATATTTTTCTTTGTTTAGTACATTTGGTAGGAGGTAATAAGACAACATGGCGACTTGAATTATGTTGATAAATATTATTGATACTTTACCTCTAAAACAGGAAGAAAATATAATAAAAGTCGCTAAATGTGGGAACTACTAGAAGACAATTGATGTTAAGTAACATTATTGAATCAGGATATTAATGGTGACTGGTGTATTCTAAAAATTCGCGTGGGTAGTTAATTTCTTATAATGAAAAGAGAAACATAAAAAAATTAGACCTTAATTCGCTTGTATAATAAATTTATTTTCTGATTTTTTTAGATATGAAAAGAATATTAAAATCTAGTTTCAATTCATAAACTTTGGAACCAAGACATTAATATTTTTAGATCAACTTCTGCCAGTTGAATATATTATTCTAAATTGTTCTAGAAACGTTTAATGTCTAAATAATTATAAGCGGTGTCTAGATGTGGGTAGAATATTTAAGAAGTGATTCTCTTTACTATATAAATAATCCTGCAAGACCTATGTGAAGCTCACGTTTGTCTCATCCAGTGGCATATCCTGATAATTGTTCCAGTACCACACTGCACTGAGACCATCAAATCTGCTCTAAAATGAAGTAATCATTTCCAGAAGACAGTGACACATCAGATTTGGAACAGTAAATGTATCAGACCTAATCTATTGTGTCAGTAGCGGGTCTAGCGGATCTTAACGACTTGATAAAAGATATGTAAATCACAAAGTTCAATGCTGAGCTCTTCACATAAAGACTGAAGCAGGTGAGCCTTCTGGACAATAG
Organism: Bulinus truncatus; assembly: GCA_021962125.1. Classification (NCBI taxonomy): domain Eukaryota; kingdom Metazoa; phylum Mollusca; class Gastropoda; family Planorbidae; genus Bulinus; species Bulinus truncatus. The sequence goes on from JAGDYQ010000033.1 coordinate 3,139,957, forward strand.
TGTCCATGTTTAGGACCATCGGAAACATCATCGTACAATTTGATAGTTTCTTCAAAAATAGAAACTGTCTCAATTACTGCTGTAGATTCCTAGATTAAACAATTATTTATATATACATATATATATATATATTCATTACTAAAATGAAATCTGTGGGTTATAACGATTGACCTATAGTTATCTTTATATAAGGTGATAAATAGAAATATATAACTAAATTCAAACATACGAATTTAAATTTACAACAAAATAAAAGTTTTTTTTATACACTTTATTTGATACTCCAAGACACTGAATGGGGAAAAAGCGAATAGTAATGTTCTCAGAAAGGAGTTAGTGGTCGGACTATTTCTCTCCAGGGCAAAGGCGCACAATGGTCGGATGCAAATTTGTTTGTATTTTTTACATTTTAAAAGTCCCAGCATTTAAGTATTTTCCCCTAACAATTATATCATTAGTTGTATCGGGTTAAAATTGTTTGAATGCACCTCATACATTTGGAGAATGGCAGTTGTATACAAAATGTGCATTTTCAACAAATCTGGTAATAAGAAATATTAAAAAAAAAAACCCGTCGATTAAAAAAAAAAATTCTGTATTGAAAACTGAATGATAGCTTGCTTAACTAATTTCTGTTCAAATTAGATTCTGATTCACTTATTTTGTATCATATATGTTCTGTGATCGGGACCTAATTCTTTTGTTATGTTTGGACATTAGTATTGCCTTTAGTCCAAAAATTAATATTTTGTCCTATTTGTTTGTGCAAAATGTGTGACTGTAATGGGATTATTCAGTGTGTGAGGCGGAAGTAGTTGGTATTTTTTTTTTCAGAAAGAGTAATTTGAAAATACGATACTTACGAAAGACTCTCTCCTTAACATAAGTACTATATTTTTAGAATAGAGTTGTTCAATAAGACAGACAGAAATACATAGAGAAGGTCACAAATTTATATAAGTATTTATGAATACATACATACATACATATACATACATATATATATATATATATATATATATATATATATACTTACTGCGGTCCGGGAAGCGTGTCCTTGTCTGAAGTAGACTTGATACTTCCTACTATTCTTAACTCAGTCCATTTAAAAAGAATCAAACCGATAATAAAATATTCACCAACTTCAGTGGAATATGAGTACAAGTTGCCATATTGCAAAATCAGGAAGAAAACAATTCCGAAAGCGAGACATGGAAATAAGGAGACTGCAGCAGCCTGTGTTTAGAGAATTTAATATCAATAAATTTAGTTCGATATACCAAGCTGGATTGATAATGTTGGTAGCCCTCACGCAGAGAGAACTTTATTCGGGGCTCACTAGCTATTCTCAAAATAATTTCTAGACCACGTTATATCGCATATCACATTTTAAAGAGTTGATGGAGTGTTCGTTGCTCTTTTCTTGAAAGCTGTGCTGTACATGCAATGTCTCTCCCATTCAGGGCTGGCCTAAGACCGATTTAATCGATTGCTCTTAATTGAGCCCCGCGCCTGATAGGGGCCCGCTATTTACATTTAATTTATAGTAATGATTGTTATTGTAATAAAGGGATCTTGCAAGCATCCTTCAAATTGGTCTCCGCAAATGGTAACGCCGGCTCTGCTCCCATTACATCGGTTTATTATGTTTACTATTATAGGACACATAAGTATTTTTTTTAAATTTAATTCATTGCATTTGGTTCCTATTCCATTCGTATTGTGCGTATATTACATGTTATAAATTTATTTCGGTTTTGGGACAGTTAATTTTTTTTTTTAATTCTTAACATAAAAGTATAAGATAATATGAAACCATATAAAAAGCTGGAATAAGGAATCCAATATCATACATTCGTAATGCTAAGAAAATAATTATAAGCCCATAAGCCTACAGCGTTTTACAAAGTACTTAAAATTAAAATTAACTTTACTTAGTTTATCAACCAAAACAAAAGCATAAAGTAGTCATAGTCATAAAGATATACAACAATCATTTCTATTTTGTGGTACCTTTAAATAGCTGTTTATCTCCAGTCTACAATATGTGTTGTATTTGTACATCAGTGAGACCGGCCCTGCTCCCATTACATCGGTTTATTATGTTTACTAGTATAGGACACATGTGTATTCTTTCAAATTGAATTCATTTCATTCGGTTCCTATTCCACTCGTTTTTTGCGTATTTTTACACGTTATAAATTTATTTCGTTTCGTTTGGACAGAAGAATTTGAGTTTAAAAAATTGCGTAACATAAAGTGTATAAAATAATCATATAAAAATATAGACTAAAGGATTTCCCAAAATATCCTTACAATGCTAGGAACAATTGTAAGCCCATAAGCATACATCGTTTTACAAAGTACTTAAAATTAAAATTTCAAACATTAACTTACTTAATTTATATGGTCACATCAACAAAAACAAAAGCATAAAATTGTCATAAAAATATCAAACAATCATCTCTATTTTGTGTTACCTTTAAATAGCTATTTATCTCCAGTCTACAATATTTGTTGTAACTGTACATCAGTGAGACCAATCTTCTACTAATTAGATGACGTTCTCTGTGTTGTAAGAAAATCATTGGCCGGTTGATTTTAAGTCTAAGTTGGCCATAAAAGTTCTCAAAACTCAATTCAACAGAAGGATCAGACACTATAACGAGTCAAACATATAAGATAATATTCAAAAGCAACGTATAAACGGAAAGCAAAAGACTTCAATTTTGTATTCGCTTTTAGTCGTTTTACCTGGAAAAGGAAGACAAACATTAAAATAATTGATATTTTAAGACTCTTTAAGTACAAGACAGTTCGCGTTTTACCGGATATTATGATTTCTTTATACGTGACACATTATTTTAATAGTATGCTAGAATTTTACTTAGGACCTATTCTAGTATTTACATCTTTATTTAATTTTCATAAACAGAATTGGACTAACTATTTGAAAGTTTTTTTTGTTTCATAAAATTTAGTTTAATAAAATCTGTTCTTACGTAATTATAAAAATAAATTTTTCTGCAGAGATTTTATCTATTGATAACTCATAATTAAGTCACATGTGATATTTTTTTTAAAACCACTTAAGTAAAATTTTACTATACTCGTTTTCCAGACTCTCAGAATAATATTTATTTTAATAAATATGTTATATTACTACACTGACTAAAGATTATGGTGATGGTATATATATTTAAGAATTTAATAAAGGATTACTACTTGCCTGAGTGAATAAAAGTGGCTTCTTTCACATTTTTGTCACCTTTCTTTGAAAATTCAAATTCCTCTTCTTCATCAAGATGTAGCTGAAAGTCTTTAGGACATGGATTATGTGCTGAAAGATTTTAAGTTTATAGTCAAAAAATAAGTATATAAGAAATGTCACTAACTTGTCGTATAGAAATATATTTACATACTTCGACAATTATAACTGCAGATTCGAACGTTACAGAATTCTAACATTTGCTATGGAAATCAAGTGTGATTCCCATGACTAACGCAAAATTCTTACACGTTTTAAATCCTGTGGATGATCAGTTCTTATTAGTGATGTATTAACAAATAATCACTGTCATAGGTAGGCAAACAACACAGCAGTTTAGAATCGTCCCGTATTTCTCAGAAGGAGTATCTAGTCGGGAAATTTATTAAACCGTTACTTAAACGTAAAATCGGCCGAAATGACTTTGTTAAAGATTATCAAAGGGCCAAGTTTTTCCAAGCGGCAAATGGCCCACGTTTTCTACAGGAGCCATACATTTTTTTTATTCAATTACCACATATGTCAGAAACGCTTCATTTTCAACACAACTGTTATGGTATATTAAGATTGAAGTTCAACCCTATTAATAAAGTTAATAACGGTAATGACATATTTTCAACCAATGGTAGAGCTCTCTTTAAACAACAATACGCTTTCTGTATAATGTATATTTTGTATCAATGGCTGTTTTTAAATTGTTAGAAAAAACAAAACCAATACACGTTTTACTTACCAGCAGCATCATTCGTTTCCTGGTTTCCGTGTTGGGCAACTCTCTCCCTGCTGCGTAAAAGATTCATGATATTTCTCGTATAGAATGCAAATTTGCGGGTCACATGCTTGACTTTGTCTGTCACCACCATTGAAAGTGGGAAAATAAGCAGAACTAGGTTGTCGTCTTTGTTAAAAGTAAATTTACACATCAATATGACCCGAATAACGAAATACACTGCGTAAAAAATAAAAATCCCCCATGTCAAATAACAAGACAACAGAGCTACGATGTTGAGAGTAATTCGAAAAGCTTCACAACATAACCAACATTTTACGGAAGTACAATTACAACATTTATCATCGCCGTCAGGAAAGGGGCGATTTTTCGGTTTGAGCTCGCAAATAAATTTATTTAAATAATCGTAGGGTAGAAACATAGGTAGTAAATAAAAAAAACCAAAAATAATATGCCAATAGCGTATCAAGTCTGAGAGATAATCTTCAGTGTAGTGAGGACAACTCAGATCTTTATTTTTATATGCTTCACATAGGCCTTTAAAATCTAAATCACCGTTTGTTTGTGTTTTAGAATCGATCAGGTAAATCAATAATATTGCTAAATAGGAAACTAGAGGCACAAGATTTTTTCTCAAAACTATTGATAACGGAATACAGAATGGTTTTATTTTTTTGGATATCTCACAACAGCAGTTTGTAGTTCTCTTTGGTTTCTGTTGAGTAAATCAATAAATAGTGACTGCTTAGATAATTTTATTAAAAAGTTCATGAACAAAAAAACGCATATATTATTGTGTAAACATGTCAAAAGCGAATGTAGAAACATTTCATTTTATTGTGATTAGTATTGCATGAAGAGATTACTTGAAACGACCAATTTAGACCGATTAGAGCGATTGCACCTAATTGACCCCCCCCCCCCCCATTCTTGAAAAGTTTGCACAGAAGATTACTTTATTTAACGTAATTTAACATTTAACTCTCGCAGAGAACAGTTATAATTAGAGAATCATTGTGATAGCAGATGTGACATTCTCTTTAATGAATTCAACTGAAAAGACGATGATGAAAGATTTAATAGCTTTGTCTAATGAATCTGATATAAGCATTGCTCTAACCTTTAAAATATTCTAAAAATAAAACTTAGCAGACAACAAAAATCTATTAAAATTGACATCCTGATAATAAAATAGATTAATATATAGCTTTTGTCTCATTCATTTGACCCAATCCCCATATATATATATATATATATATATATATATATATATATATGCACCCAATTAAGATTGCAGGGTTCGACTGGAAAAAAATTGCTTTAAACAGTTCATCTTATTTCTGATCTGTATTGTTTTTCAACAGAAATAAATTAATGCCTTTTAATTAGTCTTATGAAGAAACTATTTAATGACAAATAACTAACTATACACTATCTGTAAATAAAATCGTTTCATTATAAATTTCATTCTAAAGTCATTAGTGATTCTATTATAGAGTATCTTTGCATAATGTAGCTGTAGTTATTCGGTTAATAAAAAAATGTACAAATTTAAATATACACCACTTACAAAGAAAGAACTGTTGAAATCAGAAACAAATTCTCTTAAACACCGTCTGAAAGAAATCCCAGCATAACTGTCATTGCAACATTTACGTTTATTTACTAAAAGTTTGATCCTTTTCACTGTTTTCATTACTGTATCTTTTTCCTCTCTTGCATATATTTTAGAAAGTTTATTGCAACATACTTTCAAAAAATTTTCACTCCCCTGTCGGCTTTTGTTGGTGAACAATATCTTCATATTATCAGGATAGAAATAAAATTCATCAATTCTGAAATATCAAGAATGGATTAAAATTAAAAATTCATTTCATGTGCTTAGATTTGAAAGTTAAATATATATCACGTTTTAAGACAATATATTTTACTCAAAATTCATACACACATATAGTATATTTAGAATTTGATGACGACGCAATAGGTAGGAACCGCCCACCAAGGCTTCTAAGGCGTCATTCCTCCATCGAGTTTTTATTTTATTGAGTTCTACGTGTATACGTAATCTTTAGCAAAATGACGTGTACTACAACCGACATTGGGGAGTTCACCATTATATGTCAGTTCAAGTTCATGCAGTTATATTAAACTAGTCGTCCCGTTTCGTAGCATACGCCGCCTTATCAATCAATACAATTACTTAAATTATTTTTTTAAAATAAACAATCAAACAAAATAACTGGCTGACATACTTGGTATACAAAGTTGAACGTTGACCTATCATTTGCAGAATTTATGGTCACTATCTTGTACCTTCCAGAAACTTGTTATTTATTTTATTGTTTACAGATTTCTAGTTAATTCTTTGGATGCCTTGATTGTCGATAAGCTGACAGACTTAATTTTCTCTTTATCGGTTAGGTATATTTTAATGCCGTTTTTTTTAAGATCATGATTTTTCCATTCAGATTCTAACAAACATATTTCCGGGGATGGATGTTTTAATTTGCATTGCTTTTTATTTTTGGTTCACTTTGTGTCTGCCTCAATCCACCCCTTCCCCCAACACACTATAGTGTTATTTTGATGTAACAATTTTTTATCATTCAGTCCATGCCAGTATCCATATTATCTGTTTTGTGTATTTTTTTTAGACTTGTTCAACACAGCTTAAGATTCTTTTAATATAACCTTCATCCTACACTATTCAGTACAGATAGAATAGGGTAATTTTTAGAGCATTTTTGATTAAAAAAATGCTCTATTGTCCCCGTTTTGTCTGTCTGTCATCACCCTAGATCTCAACAACCATAAGTCCTAGACCCATGATGTATATATCATTTTGTAGGTCTTGCCCTGCCATGTGTGCAGCAAAAGTTCCTTTTGCGATCTGACCTCTGAGGGCTGGACATCAGTTTTTTACCGTTTTTTACTATATAAGCTATATTAATAATTGTGTCATTTTCATGGCCCCATTCCACACCTTATACGTTCAATAACCCATTCATTTGGTGCGAAATACTGCAGCACGTAGTTTCACCAAGATTGACGTCACACGTGTTCTGCGCAGTAGAGTATTTATTCTTCAGCCACAATAATTTTATTTTCGAAAAACATCCTTTACAATTACACAATTGAATTCATAAACATTTCCAAAATTTACAAATATTTACTGAAAGCTAAAATACGTACTGATGCAGAACACAAAAATGCGCTAACACGTCCTGTGTCCAGAATGGAACAGGCTTAATTGCTTGTTTTTTTTTTGTATTCTGAAAAAGTTAACATTTCTTTGTAATGCACCATACATATTTATAATTTACTTAATCGGGATTTTCCCCTAAACAGCACCACAAAGATATCAAAACAAAAGATTTCACCATATCTAATATTTTATTGTCTACATTTCAGCGTTAAATGTGTTCACTTGACTCACTTAGCGCCGGGCCCAGCCACAGTATTTTCACATCTAATCTATACGTATACACCATTTTTTTTTTAATTCTAAAATTGAAAATTAGATCAATATTACTTTATTCTTCACACATAATTGTATTATTAAATGTGTTTTTATTTTAATTTTTTTACATTAATTAGTTGACTTCCTTTGCAGGAAGACAGACTATTGTAAAGCCATTGCCGAACCTAGGATTTGGGGGCCCTGCATTTTGACATTCGATACCATGACATGAGATTATGTACTAAATGTTTAATGTAAAAAATAATTTTGGGGGCTCCCCTCAAGCTTGTACTCGGCGGGATTTTCGATTTTGGACCCCCCCCCTTGTTACGCCTCTGTGTTCAGCTTTGATACATATTTTCAATTTTTTTTTAAGTTATGAAATAGTTAAAAAACGAATTAGTTGTTGTCTCTTTTTGTTACAACATCCTAAAAAATCTTTTCAAGACATCTAATTAGTTACTTTTCATTAAAACAACTAAAAGGATACATTCTAAAAAAAATGTCCTAGAGAGGTATCGAACCTGAATGGTCAGCATAAAAGGAATAATCTAAGCCATTCAGCCACCACATCACCCTTTGCATAGAAACCTAGGGATTTCGGGGCCCAGGGCTTGGCCTCTTTTGGCCCCCTGCATTTCAACGCTCGATACCACGACATGAGATTATGTATCTAATATTTAATGTAAAAAAATAATTTTGGGGGTCTCCCCTCAAGCTGGGGCCCGGCGGGACTTTCGATTTTGGACCGCCCTCACCCCACCCTAGGTACGCCTCTGTGTCATTATTTTTAACTTATGAAATAATTAGTTATGAAATCTAATTAGTTTTTACTTCTTTTTCTTACATCCAAAAAATTAATCATTTCAATTAAAAAAATGTCAAAGAGATATAATTAGTTACTTTTCATTAAAACAACTAAAATGATACATTCTGAAAAAAAAACAATAAAAAATGAATTCTCTATGGGAGAAATCGAACCTGGATAGTCTGCATAAAAGTAAGTAAACCCCAAGCTGCTTACCCATTGTACCACCACCACGTCACGCAAATTAAGTGACAATTTTAATGTACTATCAGAAAAAAATTGCTCGTTTATGTTTTCGCTTCCTTTTGACATAGTTTTAGGCCTATTTTCTTATTTTGTAATTTAAAATAATTCAAAGCTGTATTTATTAAAAAAAAAAAATATTATAAAAGCTGAGAACTTAATTTGTATAGAAATTTGCAGAATTTCTTTTTTTTAAATATTCGATTATACTATTGTTTACGTTTGACGTTTACGTTTGACGATGTTAAAATGCTCTGTTGTAATAAAACCTACAATAATTTGAATGATATTATATGTTAATTATTCATTTTTAATATTGGAGACTTTTAAATTTCATAATTAAAAGCACAGAAACTATTGAAAACTGTAGATTTTTGAAAAAGAAATATCGAATCGGGGACACGGGCAAGACGCCTTTTTGAATTCTTGGTTTCCGCTTTCGATTTAACGCACGCCGGAAATGAATAATATATATATATATATATATATATATATATATATATATATATATACATACATATATATATATATTATTGAACGCGTCTTGCTTTCTGTGACGTATTCGGGAATTATTCGGGAATTTTCGCAGGCCGTTGCCTCGCAAAGTTGGGGGAAGAGGAGAATTATTTATATATATAGATAATTAAATTTTATTATTGTTACTTTCAACTGCAGTCGACTTCTTATATTAATGTTGTTCACTATTGTTGGAACATCTACTACAAGATAATAAAAGAACCTCGCAACAATATATATATATATATATATATATATATATATATAAATATATATATATATATATATATAGAGAGAGAGAGAGAGAGAGAGAGATAGAGAGAGAGATAGATAGATAGATAGATAGATAGATAGATAGATATAGAGATAGAGATAGATAGATATGCCATCATATTATTTACTTTGTCATAAAATAAGTATTCTTTCTGTATTTAAGAGTATTAGTTTTAAAATACAGCCTGTTTGAATTCCATTCTCTACTAGACATCAATAAAGCTAACTAATGTCTGTAATTGAGACTAACAATAGAAATTAAAAAGTGTATGGGTCTTCACAAAAAAAAACAGACTGCCCGGCCAATGAATTATTATGTGAAAACGCATTATTTCCTATTAACGAGTGACCTTGTTTACAAGAAACAACTAATACTACTTGTACTCTATTTAGCTTCATATAAAGGGATTATGTGGTTACCACAACGCCCAGCCGCCTTCACTAGCTTAAGTCAGGCATCTATTTAAAGCTGGGTGGACTTGTGGGACTCAAACCAATTATCATCACGAAAAAGTTCTTACCGAGGATCGAACCATTGAAGTTCGAGAATCTACAACACTCGGCCATCGGTCCCACTTTGGCTAAATTGTAATTTATTTATAACTTTTTACAGTTTAACGAAATCAGTAAAGAATAATGCGTAAGGATTAATCAAGATTTGTATCGAACATGATAGAGAATTAAATATCTAGGTATAATAAATGAATACATTACCCTAGTTTGGGATGGATTAATACAGCAAAAACAAACAGCAAGATACACACTGTGATGACGATGGAAAATGTGTGAATCATGATCAGACTCGTGTTTTCGTATATGTGTGCACAGTCTATGTCTGATAACATGCAGCACCTGAAAGATTCACGTTTATTGAACAAATATCAAACAACGTATATAAAATATGTCTATATTAATGTTCTTTATACACTTGATGCTAAGGAAATGTTTCAGATACTAAGGCAGGGTCGCCGCCTCAACGGCTGGGTGGGAAGATTGTGATATTTATCACACTGACAGTGTTTGAGGTGGATTAAGACAAAGGACATTTGTATGCGTGCTCTTCTTTGGTGGATTAAGACAAATGACATTTGCATGCGTGCTCTTCTTTGGGGGAGGGTGGAATATTTAGACTTAAAACTTTATTTTTGCAATATTATTTTGAGCTTTATCTAAGGGTTAGTCTTACGTTGAGTTAAAATTACTTTGTAATTTAAAGAACAAATAAATCATTAAATTAATTAATTAAGGGGTTACCTTACTAAAAAAAGTCGATTTTCATTAGAAATATCGCTTTTTAGTTTTCTGATTATTCGGTTAGTTAAATATGTTTTCTATGGAAATACATATGCTTTTAAGCTTGATTTTATGTTTAAAATCGAAAAAATTTTGATAAATATTCAGCTAATTTGCTAGTTTACAGCTCATAGCAACCAGTTCATAATGTATTTGAATCTCATATCGAATTAAAGCTTATTATCTGCTGAATACTAGTCCTGTTAGAGCTTTCCGATCTAAAAATAAACCAGTAGGGAAATCCTGCCAAGTACGTCACTATTTTTGTAAGTTTTCTTTCAATATCCATCGATATTTTCTCTGTGTTTTTTCCCTCAACTCTCAATCTGCGCATGCGCATACAGCTTTGTTGATACGAAAATTGTACGAAACTAAGAATTTTCCGCTCTGTTCGAGCACATCCTGGGCTGGCTGAATTAAACAACCCGTTATCGACTTATCTTGAAAGATTTTTATTCAAAGTTATTATACCTCAATAAAATACCGAAATGATCTATTTATTGTAAAAAGAAACGTAAATCAAAGACAAGAGGACAGAAATCCAACATGTTAATAATATTAATGAAAGGTAAGAATTTTTTCTTCTTTTTTATCGTACATGAGAATATAAGAACTGCTTTTCATCCACGCTGCTTAGCCTTAGATGTGGGTTTTAAGGATTTGAGAATTAAAAAAATTATAATTTGACTAAAGTAGTGTATGTTAATAGATTATATATATAAATATATAATACTTTTACGTTGTAAAGATTGCAATGATTTTATGAATAACTTTGAGTATCAGCTGGGATCCATAACTAAGACTAAGTTTATAGACCTAATACTTTGTCATTGAAGAAACTAGAAAGCAATGGGCATATTATATATACGCACCTGCTTATATTTAGTATAATAGCTTTTAAAATTAATTATTAATTGATGTTTAATTTGTTTATTGCTGTAATAAACATCAAATATTAAAAATGATTTTTTGATCATTAATATCATTATTGTATAATGTATTCCTTCATTTATTTTTTTTCAGTGCAGAAGTAACTGAGCCTGTACCTTAAGTTCTGACACGTTTGAAATAGACGCAACTCAGTTCAACCCATTCTTGCATATTTCGGCAGCTGTACCTAGCAGTTCTGACAAGTTTGGATTAGATGTTTATCAGTGTATTCGTGCATATTTCTGCAGCTGAGAACAAGTGAACCATCCGTCAAACTTTTTGATGCCATCTCATAATTATTTGTATTATCTATTCAGTAGAGTAAACACCGTAGAGATTATACATGTTTACAAGAAAGGACTAGCCCACGAATTTAGGAATAATGCAAGAACTGAGACATTTCCCAACATTGGTCATCACATGAAGAAAACAACGGCTTCTACATTAACTTCTGAGCTGTATTATCTATCATGTACACACAGTGGCATCAGCTCTGCACCATTTCCTTTTGTTTTGGGCTATGTCTATGAATCAGCTCATATATGAAATTATATCATATATACATTCTCAGCAGTATTTAAACAATTGAATATGCAGCATGATAAAGCTCCAGCTATTATTCACTAATTGGGACCATGCCCACATAACAACAGAATAAGTGCCACTAAATGTCCTGTTGCTTCTATATCTTTTGCAGGTACCTGGCACAAGCACTGACAGTCATCACATACTAGTGTTGTTGCTCCTAGATGTGGAGACTATTTCCAACTATTGCAAAGGATTTATGCCCCCTCACAAACATCAGTGGACTATACTATTTACTTAAAAAATTGTTTATTTATGTGCCCAAATTAATTGGTGGTTCCTCTAATGGCATGTAAGCAGATGCTGTTGCCAGAAATTTTTCCAGATTAATGAATACAATTTTTTTTAATTATGTTATTGGGGCTACGATTCCAAATCCCATTAATCTGATGCGAAATATGCAGGTTATGATGTACTATTTTAAATAGAAGACAATGTAAATCAGATTTCCAAAAGACTGTTTAATTACCTTGAGACACTTAAAAATAAAAATAGGAAAGATCTAAATTACAAGTTTTCATCGCTGTCCTCTGTGCTTACAGCAGTGTTTCCGACACTGACGTCTTTAATTTTTGGTAATTGGTAAAGCTGTGTGTGATCGGATAAATATCATTTGGACAGTTCCCACTCAAAGAATATCTTCAAAGAAGCAAGTACATACAATTTCAATAGCAAAAAGTGACATTTCTTGTCAGTCAATATGGAAAAGTAAATATCTGAAAAAAATGCGGATTGAAGTGGAGAATAGTGAGGAAGTAAATGAAGACCTAACTTATTAAAGTGAACATTTTAATGTCTAGTTTTGATGTTTTTTTAATAGCATATATGTTATACTTATTAAAAAATAACATAAATTCTACCAGTTATTTTGGATTAAACATTTTTTAGTGAAAAAAAACTTTAAATGCGTTTTTCTCATTTTGTCAATTTTAGCTATCTGTAACCTACAATAGATCCATTAATTTTTTTTTTACTAATTAAGTTAAGCATATGATTTTTGTAAAGATAATCACAACTGGATTTTACAGAGAATAAGGTAGTTTTTATCCAACTACTTTAAAGTATTTTCAAAAAAATCAAGATTTTATTGCAGAATTTGTTTTTCAAGATTTTTGATAAAAAATACCTTATTCTCTCAAGTGTCTTATAATCTTTCAGAAAACATGATTTAATTGTAAATCTTTAGTAGTTTGGGAAATCTTGGCAATATTCTAAATGTTGTTATTTTCAAGATGGCGGCCGTCGCCATAGAAACCATTTCGAAATTTATTTTTTTAAAGTCAATAATTCTTCTAATTACATCACACCTAATCATATATATGAATTTCATTTGGTTTGAGCCAATAGTAACGTTTTTAGAAACCTAGATAAGGTACCCCCTGAGGTCTGTTGTTAGAAATCGTAGATTTTTGCAGATTTTTATCCTATTAGGTCAAGTTTAAAAAAAAAATATTATTAGCTTTTTTTATCGTTGAAAAATCGTTGATTATTACGATTGATTTCGTTTGACGATTTTAAAATGTTAATGGTTGTTAAAAATAAAGACTACAATCATTTTAATGTTAATACTGTATTTCTTTTTAAAATTTTAGACTTTAACGTCTCCTTTTTAAAACCAAAGAAACTATTTTAAACGGTAGATTTATAAAAAACAACATTTATTGAATTGTTAGGCAGGCAAGGAGCCATTCATATTCAAAACAGGAAACAGCCATACAAATCTTGATCTAATAAAGACGTGACAAGTAAACTATTCTAAAGAGTTATACAACAGAAAAATATCTTTAAGATCATTCACTGTTATTTTTTTTATAAAATAATATGTTTGTTATATTTGCACAACCCTTTTCAACGGATCGAATATTAAATGCAGTGCTCCTAGAGCCTTGGCCCTGGGAACAGGTTCTAGCTTTAACTGATTTTGCAGACATCAGGTCTGTGAAGTCCCTGAAAAAATGAGATCTTTTAGATTTTATAAACAATTAATTTGACGATTTTGTGATGCCCTTCTCCCCCCCCCCCCCGGCATAGCCAATAGCGCAATGGCCATGTTGAGAATAGGTGGGTGATTTGACCCACTGGGAGTCGAGCCCGTGACCTGGAGCAGCCAGTCGGGCTGCAGCTTCAAGATCCGGTTGGCAACATAAGCGCCACACGACCCAAAATATCATGTGTCATCTGATAAATAGCATAAAGGTTTGTTTTTTCGGTCAATATTGGGTGTAAAGCGATATCGCCAACTTAACTATAAAACAAAACAAACAATAATCTAGATTGTCCACTGTTAAATTAGTTTAGGAACACTATTTCATCTAATTTTTACTTGAATAAAAGACTTCCTTTTCCACCATTGTTTTCAATATGAGCCGAGCAAGTTTTTGAGTTGGGGGGATGGATTTCTAAAACGAATACAAACGTCATAGCTTTACTTTAACAATTGAATGTTTAACTAATAGTTTAAATATTTCTAAGCTTTTTAAATGATCATGAAATGAATTTTATTTTGTCATGTCTACCAACTTTTTAACGAGTTTAAAATATTGAGCTGATGACTAGTTTTCATTTATTTTACTTCAATGTATTGTTCTACCATTGTAATATTTAAAAACACAATACATCATTTTTTTTCTATCTGCGCTAACCTTATTTCTTTAACATCTATCTAACTGCACTGAGCATATTTATTTAATATCCTTTACAATGCGCCGAACATTGCTAGCCTCCTTTACTGTAAATAAAAGAACAAGATGTAAGACATACCTCGCAGTAAAAAATTTCTCGTATAATTCTCCAATATCTCTGTGTTCGATTCATGAAGACAATGTTCAGGAGCTACAAAAACTTCTATTTCTTCATAATCGATGTCTATAAATTGTTGAAGGGCAGGAAACATATTGTCAAACATCAAATGTAGCTCAGTGAATGCTTTGTCATTGACATTGTACCACCTGGTAGTATTTTGTTTTATTTTAGAAAATAAGGAGGTCATAAAACAGAGATAATAAGTAATTAAATCAAACACAATAAAGTAAATGTTGTTAAAAAAGAAGCAAAGTAATGTAAAAGTTGTAAAAGTCCCAATCAAATTTTTTAAAACATCTGAAGTCTGGTCTGGAAGAAGTAACATCTGTGAGGTTAATGAATGTCTAGTGAAATGTAGTTTCCTATCATCTACTTCTCAAGTTTAGCATTTACTTGGGTCGTTGGAAATATGAAGCAAAAATAAGCATTCTACTCAATCCTTCTTATTAACAATCATATTAAATGTTATTCAAGAAGGTAGTCGATTCATATTACTGATCATTATAAAAATTAGATATTACGTAAGATAATTATCTAGTAGAATTTCTTTATTATTGATATATATATATATATATATATATATATATATATATATATATACTAGCTGCAAGTACCCGGCTTTGCCCGGGTTTAAAATAAGGTTTTCAAACTGTACAAATCAGGGAGCATGAAAAAAAATCAACAATTCTTTGCAGCACAAAGGCACGATAGAGCACCAGTGCGCAAGTTTGAGGAAGGTAAAGGAATGAAGAAGGATTTTAGAAGAAGTGTGAAGCCATAATAATAAGTATGTATATATATATATATATATATATATATATATATATATATATATATAGAGAGAGAGAGAGAGAGAGAGAGAGGGAGGGAGGGAGGGAGGGAGGGAGAGATAAAGAGAGAGAGGGGGCAGGGGGAGAAAGGGGGAAAGGAGGGTAGGAGGGAGGGGGAGTGAGGGAGGGAGGGGGATGGACGGGGGAGAGAAGGAGGGGGAGAGAGAGAGATGGGAGAGGGAGCAGGGGGAGAGGGAGGGAGAGAGGGAGAGAGAAAGGAAGGGAGGCAGATAGGGGGTAAGGAGGGAGATAGAGGGGAGGGAGAGAGATAAAGAGTGAGGGAGGCAGGGAGGGAGAGAGAGGGAATGAGGGAGGGAGGAAGGGGGAGAGAGGGGGGAGAGAGAGAGGTGGAGGGAGGGAGGGAGAAAGGAGGGAGGGAGAGAGGGGTTAGGGGGAAGGAGAGAGAGGGGAGGGAAGGGAGAGAGGGAGAGAGAGAGGATGGGAGAAATGGGAGGAAGAGATAAAGAGAGAGAGGGGCAGGGAGGGAGAGAGAGGGAAGGAGGAAGGGGGAGAGAGGTAGGGAGGGGGATGTACAGGGGGAGAGAAGGAGGGGGACAGGGGAGATGGGAGAGGGAGGGAGAGAGTTGGGAGAGAGGGAGGGAGAGGGAGGGAGGGAGAAAGGGAGGGAGGGAAAGCGAGAGAGGGGAAGGGAGGGAGGGAAAGAGAGAGGAAGGGAGAGAGGGGGTAGGGAAAAAGCAGAAGGTAAACAGAAAACCTCATTTTAAACCCGGGCAAAGCCGGGTACTTGCAACTTGTATATATATATATATATATATATATATATATATATATATATATGTATATATATATATATGAGCGTGTGTGTGTGTGAGTTGTCTGTCTATCCCTATGTGTGTATAGAGAGATTGGTAAAATGCCACACTTATGTAAGTGTGTGATCTATTAATAAAATCAATAAAAATAATTCAACAGAAAGTCCCTTTACCTCCATGGCTGAAACCTGGTTGAGTTGCCTATAGTGGTGGCTTTGAAATCAGTCACTGTACCATTGTAGCCGAACCTGTACTTGACACGATATTCAATTAATTCTCTCTCCCTCACTAACTTGGCAGTATTAGATGTTTGATTAAGTAAAGTTATAATACACTCTGACACAGTCTGGTCCTGAGACGTCACTAGTTGATTCATTAGGCACAGTGCAAACAATGACCTTAATGGTAAAATCATTTCTATACAGGTTTGTTAATTTTTTTTTTATTTCAGTGTAGTTGCTGTGGGAAAAAAAAACGGAATTTTACTAAATAATTTTTTTTTTAAAAAGACTCTTCAGAAATCTTTCTAGAATAATGAACGAAACAATCCATTAAAATCCTTGCCGGCCTAAAGATTGCGGTGCATGAATGGAATGTTTTTAGCGAGGCCCCTGTCTGGGAGTGTTGAGAAAAGCGGTCTACCACTGGTGTTACATTTTTCCAGGCGGGGGGGGGGGGGGGAGAACGGCGTTTAGAGTGTTCAGTACCGTAAAACCTCACAATACGAACCAAATTTGTATTTGTGTACATTTCTTACGCCATTTGCCAGAAGCGCCATCTGCTGTACTTAGGGTGTAAATTTGTTATTTAGAAAACTTCCAAGATTGATGGATTTGTTGCAGAATTTTCCATACAAACCTCGGTTTAGAGTAAAATTCATCATAGTGCGATGTTCTATCCCGAATACTCATATATCAAAGCTGAATTCCTCAGAAAAAAATATAAACTTGGATGATTGGTTTTTGAAAATTAAAATTTTTATTATGCACAATAATAAATCGAGCTTGCTTTTGTCTTTTCTCTAAAAAATTTGACGTAGCATCGAGTAAAAGACTCACGGCTCGCACGGCACACTTTACTCGTTTGGTGTTATCAAAATAGAATTTTTTTTTCTTTTCATTTTTTTCCCCGCCTTTGGTCTGAGCCAGAACCTCCAATACATAATGAACAGTGAATCCATTTAATCGAAACTAGACAAGTTCTAGAAAATCAAATATTTGTTGTTTTATACCTCCATTTAAAGTTTTGTGGAAATTACCTGCCACACAGCAAGGAACATTTAAAAAAAAGTTTTAGGAAAATTTAATGTATTGTGATAGGTTGTTATATGTAATAAAAACGTGTATACGGAAACGGCATAAGATGCAAGAGTAAAAAAGAATAACCTTCAACTCAGCTTCAATAAAGTTGCAAAAATAATACGGGGTACTTTTAATACGCAGAGTAATTTTGTAATTGACATTCTGTTAGAAAGATCGCTTAATAGCTGATGGAATGGACGAAAACGCTGAAACAACAATTCATATGTTCCTAATTCTAAACATTTTCGTATTCTAAATTATTTTTTTTTATTTAATTCTTTTTCCAAGTCTTTTAAGGCGTTCGGATTTCTAAAAATGGGAAGGTGTTTGGTCATTGTTATAGCCAGCGTTTGTAACTCGTTCAAACAGATTGTCATGTGGTTATGTTTATTTCGGCTGATGCAGGTTTCCATGGGTGGAAACGCGTGGGGTTAGAACATACTTTGACGTGGCGGGTGAGGATAGCTCAAACTATGCGGGGACGGGTGGGGTTGGATGAAGATTAAAGCCCCCGTCCAGCTCACTACCCTACACTTCAACGGCCTATTAGGCTAAGAGAAGTTTTTATCTTTATAGAAAAAAAAATCATTCATTGTATAGTATCGGCAAGAATTTAAAATATTTTTAACATTTGAACATTTTAATGCATTTGTATGACGTAGGCCTATTGATTTTTCTTTATATTAAGTAAAAAGTATTTCAAATAGTATTTCAACATACCTTCGAATTATAACGACGTTAACATGCAGACTATGTTGCTGTAGAAAGTAACAACTTTTGCATTAAACTAGATCGTCTCGCGAGGTTAACACTTGAGCGACCTCTCTTTATACTCAGCCGAACTCGTGGGCTAAAAATAGATTTATCAGAAAATATATATTCTACACGCTGCTAGTAATTTTATGTTTGAGATTGAAAAAGCGGTGGAGAGCCCCCACACAATTTTTATTTTACAAAGTATTTTGTTAAGAAAAACCAAGTCCATTTGGTACACATTGATAATACTGAACTTATTAAGATGGTGGACAGCTAACACTAAGAGCAGCTTGTAACATTTCAATGATATTTTTAAGCTAAATATATATTTATTAATTTAATTTTATATTTTTCTCCTTTTACGATACTTCGTGTGATTGTTTGTATCTTAGGAAGTATCAGTGTAAGACAAGGTGGAATAATTTTGCGTATATATATTTATATATATATATATATATATATATGTGTGTGTGTGTGTGTGTGTGTGTGTGTGTGTGCGTGTGCGTGCGAGCGTGCGTTTGTGTTTGTGTGTGTGTGTTTTTTTTTTAATTTCTCTTCCATCGCAAAACTTACAAAAAAGTTCTCGTTTTTTCTATATACTATTTCCTATTCCCTATTCGTATATTTACATAAAAAAACATTTTTTCTCAAATATATGACATCTGATTGATATGACATCTGATTGATATGACATCTGATTGATATGACATCTGATTGATATGACATCTGATTGATATGACATCTGATTGATATGACATCTAATTTATGTTTAAAATTTTCCGTACCACATTTTTTTTTCTTTTCTATTCATACAAATTATTATTTTTTAGCACTGACGTTAGTTGGTACAAGTTCAGTAAAAATGTTACAGCAATGAGAACTTTTGCGATTCGCAGCCTAAAACAAAAGACCTGTTCCGCTATCGCAAAGATTAAAAGATTAATTGTATATATAATCAGTAAAGTTACTATTAAAAATTGTTAGCGAAATAATCCCTTTTGGAAATTTTTTTTTTATCTCTGAGATCTTAAAACCACTAATAGGACTCTTTTGGTAGTCATCGTTCTCTTAGCCCCACAAAAGCAGATATTGTACTGTAGTGCAATCGCTACGTAGACACCACGGGAAATGTAGGCATGTGGTTAGATACGCTGGGAGTTGAATCCGAAACCCACAGCTTACAGATCTGTACCGCTACCAAATATATTTGTATCAGCCCTATTGTAAATATCATAAATCATCAATATTTTTATCAGTCCTATTGTAAATCTAGAGACTTAATTTGATTTGTCTGCAATAGTCGTGTAAGTTTCTAGATATCATTATTCTACAAGTTGCCTGTTTAGAACACATGTTCTCAGAGTGTGGGCCGTGGTCTAGTGATCGAATATTTTAATTTATAATTAAACGAGAACAAATCTAAATGCTCATATTATAACCATTCTCTCCAGCTTTTAATAAATCTGAACATTTAGTGCTTCTCACTATTTGACCAACGCATGGTAGCCTACACAATCTTTGATCAACTTTTTATCCACTTCATCCTATTTATATATCTTGTGTGACCTTGGCCTGCTCACTTGAATGCGTTCTTTATTTCAAACAACATCTCACAACCACCTCACTAGTATTGCATGCTAGCTGCAGCAATAGTTTAGCATCATTGACCTACTTTCAAAAAGTATGGCACGCCTTCCGAATTTCCCTAGGAAAACGAAAAAGTTCTTAAGATCAAGGTTGCGATACACATGAATATTTTAATGTGGTATCAGGAAATTAGGAATAAATGGAAATTTCATAAACAGCAACTGAATTAGAGATTTGGTCACCTAAGCGTAGAAAACCGAATCCTAGATTACTACACGCAGATTTTAAACATATATAAACTAAATATAGATTACTAAACGTAGATGACCTAAATATAGACTACCTAATAGTAACAAAATCTAAATATATACTACCTAATAGTAACAAAACCTAAAAATAAAATACCTAATAGTAACAAAACCTAATATATAGATTACCTAATAGTAACAAAACCTAAATATAGATTACCTAATAGTAAAAAAACCTAAACGTAAATTACCTAAATATAGATTACCATTATAACGGATTATAACAAGTCTCTCTCTCTCTCTCTCCCCCCCCCCATTGCACGTTGTATAACATGTCAACGTCTTAAAGAGTTCAATTTGTAAGATACTTTGTGGTTTTATTTAACATATTATGTTTGCACATAATGGAATATTGCAAGAAATGTATTTTTGTTTACACCAACTCGTTGTTGTGAATTTTTAAATGGCATTGCTTGTAAGTTAAAGAACTAAGTGAAACAAGATGGAAAGTCTGATTGCTGGTTTGTATAACTCATTGTTATTAGCCTACTTATATCTAGAATCATGTGGGACCAGCAAAAGAAATTTCGGGCCCTAGCGAGCTGTAACGCGCACCCCCGTGCTGATAATAATATTTTCAAAAGTTGATTGGCTAGCTCAGTTCGGGCCCCCTAAAACTCGCCGGGCCCCTGGGCATTTGCCTCCCCCCCCCTCTCTCGACGACACTGTCTACAATGATATTACATCCAGTTTGTGTGTTTTACACAGAATTTAATAAAATCCTCTGGCAATCATGAAAAGCTGTACGGATTATAACAAAAGATATTTCTAGTCTGAAGGTCAATAGTTTCCTCTAGATGTGTTGTAGTGACATGTTTCTATAGACATCAGTGGTTTGATTAGTATGACAATTTCAAGCAAAAGAATTATATATCCATGGCGCGATCAATAATGTGAAAGAAACAAAGATATCTTTCGAGGGTGAAACCTTGGTAACAATACAGAGTTAAGTCAAACACTACTTGTTGAAGCTGAGACTGCGGTTATTTAAGATATACCAGAACTTCCTTAATGAATCTAACAAACAAAACAAAAAAGAAGAAATAATTTCCATATGAAGGAGATGACAACAAACTTCTTTAGTATCCGAAAGACTAATTCAAAAATTATTTTAACCTACCTGTTCTTGAGACTAAAGTAAAATAGCTTGTAGAAAGATTCACTCTAATGAAATAAAATTTAATTCAGTGTTTAATTTTCTCTATGATATTTCCAGTCTTAAGAGTATCAATATTAAACTAGAGTACGTAATAATGTTAATATACAAAAATGTACACATGTGACATCACACATTCCACCAACACTTTAACAAATATATTACAGGCACCGAAACGTATAGTATTGATTTTACGTTTCGATTTGCCACATTTTAGTCATTTTGATAAGCATACGAATGGTAACGCTAATTACCATGACTCATACGGCTGCCGTTAACTTTAAACAAGACATCTCTAGAGTACTAGTCACGTGACGAAATGATCATGTGCTGTAGATGTAATTATGTACACTATTTCAATTTACGACGTAAAATGTACGTCAACCAATGTATTGATGTCATACTAAACTAGAGCGTGTAATACTCTTACTGTAGAACAATCAACACATGTGATATCAATATGGTAACATTTGACTTTATACTTGTACTGTAATGTACAAATGACGTCCAATATTGTTTTTTTGGAATTGAAAATTAGGTTGAAAAATCATCGATTCGATTCCGATTTCGTTTTCGAACCACAACTACCGATTCCTTTGCTTATTTATTCCGATGAATCACCCCATTACTAATGTAGATGACATTAAAATAATTACCAAAAATGCTTTAGTCAAAACGACACTAGGCCTATCCACCCATATTCTGAGCTAGACACAAGCAATGGTCTTTTCAATGTTGAATTTTGTTACTTTTACGTTTAAACAAATTTAAGCATATTATAAATTCATCAACTGATTGACTCATTTTAAAAGTAATTCTTCTTATAACAAAAATATCAATGCCAGCTTGTTTGTATAATAGCTTGTTTCAGCTTGTCTCTCTAAAAACTGATATCAAAAACTTCTAGCATTTTAGATTTTATTATAAGCATAATTATACTATTTCAATGTCGTCATTTATATATATATATATATATATATATATATATATATATATATATATATATATATATTGTTGCGAACTGGCAAAACTCTCTAGGTAGGCACTAAAGGACACGTGGGTTCGTTAGTTGAATAATAAGATTTATTCACAGTCTACAATGTACAGGTTATAATAGTCCAGGCTAAAACAAAACAACAATGTCCATTATGCGTGCAACTAATCCAGTTGAAACGAGTCTACGTGTTATCGCTGGCGATGTGCTGATAACGAACTCGCGGCATCAAAAGACCTGGTCTCTCGTTGTCC
This sequence comes from Bulinus truncatus, assembly GCA_021962125.1. Lineage (NCBI taxonomy): Eukaryota > Metazoa > Mollusca > Gastropoda > Planorbidae > Bulinus > Bulinus truncatus. Next base: position 3,162,824 of record JAGDYQ010000033.1, read on the forward strand.
TTTCCTTCTTCCTTGATCGACTCTTGTCTCCTGTTCGTCCGTCCTTTCCTCCTCACATCACAGTTCCTTTTATAGGCATTCTCACCCACGCTAAATCATTCGTTTTCCTGCCAAAATGGAGGGTGAAGGTCATTGCGTGGGCGTGCAGGTGGCAAATAACACTATTGCATCACTTGTACTAAGGCGATGGTGAACGACCGAATTAACGATGTGTAGGCGTGCAAAAGTGATTGCATTATTCATCTCGTGGCAGGGGTGCGAACGGGGGACGGGGGTGAAGCAGAGTTATAACAATATGTTTTACATTTGCTGTCAATACCTATAACAAAAACTTGATTGAACTTAATCATTTTCATATGTTTATTGGCAAAGTAACAGTTTCTTGACACATTTTCTTAACCTAAAAACTAAT